>JAUEPT010000080.1:0-223384 GCA_030435635.1 Armillaria borealis | reverse complement strand
TTGGTTCTGCGGAATAACGACCGAACTTCTGCGAGATTGGTATCGCTTACTGTTCCGGACCTAGTCTTCGCGAACATTATAAATCTGGGTTCTCATGATCTTTATTTCCCCTCGCGTTCTCTTTACCGAAAGTATCCATGGCTAAAGCAGTGCCAACCAACAAACGGGCTATTCTGCTTGCCATTTTCGTTGCATTTGGTGTGTGAACTTCTTGTTTCGAGACTGGTATCTACTGATAATCCTGTAGGAGGTAAGCCGATAGCTAGATCACAAGCGGGAACCATGAACGTCCTTTTGTGCTAGGATTTCTATTTGGATATGATATTGGAGTCATCTCGTGAGTGTTCACGGAGTACGGTCAAAACCGAGCTCACACCGAAGTTACGCTCTGATAGAGGATGTTTGATCATGCCTGATTTCATACGTCGTTTTGGTTATCCCGATACTGCAAAACCTGGAGAATATATCTTAGACAGCAATCGGCAGTCAATTATCACATCCCTCCTGTCGGCGGGAACATTCGTGTTGGGTCTATTCCATGCTCCCGCTCAGTGCGCTACTAATGCATTTGTAGTGGTGCCTTGGCACAAGCGTTCACATCTGATAGATTCGGCCGTCGCGGTTCTATACTCATTTGGGCTGCCATTGTGAAATTCCATTCCACGTTTATACCAATTGTTTGCTCATCCTTCCTAGTTCACGGTCGGAACTGCCGTACAAACTGGAACGACGACATCTATCGCCCAAATTTCGGTTGGCCGCTTTATTGCAGGTCTTGGCGTCGGAGCTATGTCAGCTATCGTACCGTACGTGCTTCACATCTTCTAATGGTACAGTCTTATGTATGGGATATAGCCTGTATAACGGAGAGACAGCTCCCAAGGCGTTGCGCGGTATGCTACTAGTATTATATCAACTCCAAGTCATTACGGGGTGGGTCGTTGCACTGTCTTGCTCGTTTAGTGTATTGAACAGCATCTACTTCCAGGATATTCATCAGCTACATCATCGAACTTGGTACACATACGATTTCTGGTTCCGCGTCTTGGCGTATCCCGGTCGGTCTGCAAATGCTTTGGGGTCTGATTATTCTATCTGGAATCTTCTTCCTTCCTGAGTCCCCGTACGTCCGCGCAGCCAGTGTCAGTCTAGTAATACTGATCTCCCGTAGTCGGCATCTTTTGGGCACAGATCGAACTGAGGAAGCTCGAAAAGTCATTGCCGAGCTAAACGGTGTTCCCATAGATGATCCTCTTACTGAAGAGGCAGTCGAAGAACTAATGTTCAGTATCAGAGCCGAGAACGAGGACGGAAAGGCAACATGGCTCGAATGTTTCTCAACGAGAAACGCGCTGTGGAAACGTACAATGAATGGCATGATGTTGCAATTTATTCAGCAGCTCAATGGGCAGAATTTTTACTGTAAGGCTTCGTTTTTCCGATCTACTAGGCAGCTGACTCTCGTTCATTATCTATAGATTACTACGGAGATACATTTTTCCAGAGTGCTGGAACTGAGTACGTGAAGATTATTTGGTATTGGACCTGGGCCTTACCCTACCCAGGCTTTCACCTTTTGTTATCCAAACTATCCTGGGAGCTGTGTCAGTTGCAGGTACCATTCCCGCTCTGGTGAGTTCTCAACCTTGGCCCTTTGCAAACAAGTAATTGAAAGGGATCTATGCACAGTATCTAATTGAAGCGTGGGGCCGCCGTCGTGTTCGTTGTATATGATTTCGTCCGTGAAGCGACATACTGACATTTGCATGACAGTCCCTTCTTGTTGGTTCCGTGTTGGAAGCCATCTGTTCCCTCATCGTTCGTATATGAACTTCATCCGCGAGCGATGAGTCTAATCCACACCTCCTCTTTAGGCGGGACTTGTTGGCCACTTCACTCTCGCACCATCAGGGACCCCAACAAACCAGTTGACTCAGCGGAATAAACAAGGAGGTAATGCACTTTTTGTTCATCTTGTCATTGTCCAGGCCTGAAACCAGGCCTTTCACAGGAAATACACTAATCGCATTTGCCATTCTACACGTTTTCTCCTTTGCCGTCTTCTGGGGACCAGTTCCGTACGTTCATAAATTCCATGACGATCCCGGACAGAGACATGACGTATCGTTTACATAGGTGGGTATATCTTGGCGAATCTTTCCCCCTTCGAGTTCGCCCCAAAGCCATAGCACTCGGAAGTGCCACGAACTGGCTATGGAACTTCTTACTCTCATTTTTCTCTCCACGAATCGCAAATGAGTAAGTGCCAAGCCATCTATTGATGGCATATCTAAAATTGTTGTTCGCCAGCATTGGCCCTCTTATTCTGTTGATATTCTTCGGCATGCTGGTCTTTGGTGCGTGTATACCCTACTAGACATTCATCAAAGACTCATTTCTTTTCGTTCAGGATATGCCTACGTATATCTATTCATTCCAGAGACCAAGGGCCTCAGCCTGGAGGAGGTAAAAGATTACCACACCTCTCAGCGAGGATTGCTCTGATCATATCTTTAGGTTGATGAGATGTATCGCTCTGGTGTTAAGCCATGGAATAGTCCATCTTGGAAGCCCCACTTACTTGACCGCATGCATGACAAGGAGACGGGCCTGGAAGCTTGTGAGGTTAAGGTTGATGAAAAGGACTCGGCTTGAGAAACAGTTCTACCGCTGTATACGTTAAATGAATGTTGACATGCGCACATGGGCCCCGACGGGCCCAAGGTACCTTAAACAAACAAGACGCATTCATTCATAGCGACCATTCGTTTAAAGCCAGTGCCTTATTTTCCTCCTGAACTGCCGGAAAGATTCTTAGAAGATTAATAAATGTTACCAATGTATTTTCCGTACATAGGATCTCATTTCACCAACCGATCGAAAGATTCGAAACAATGGAACTGCATCAGAATAGAGATCATCATATAGCGTGCCCCCAGTGCCGCGAATTGTATTCGAGGAAGAACGGACCGGCGGGACAAGTCATAAGTCACAAGTTCTCGAATCTCAACTTCTAAGTTCTCAGTGCTCACAATGGTTGAACAAAACAGAAAAATAAAGTAGCCCACCGCGAGGGTCGAACTCGCAGCCTTCAGATTTGATCAAGTATATGCTGATTCCCTCGCTAACTTGCTTAGTTAAGGTTTAAAAGTCTGACGCTCTATCCGATTGAGCTAGGCGGGCGCGAGATGGAGTATATTCTATTATAGCCGTCTTCGGAAATGATGACACCGAAAAATGATTTACGAGCAGCGACATCACCGACAAGAGGTGCTTCAAAGCCAGCCTTAGAGCATGCGTATCCAGTGAACATTGCTGACGCCGATATCCCCAAGCTCTTTATGAAATGGCTCTCGTCGAAAACCTTTAAACTCAACGATTCTCCTTCATCGCTGGCTCGAGGAACTGACTTGTCGTTACTCGGATGGAGCATCACTCACGTTGTTTTCTCGGTATGGGGTAAATATCCGGGCCCTTGCTCTCTGCATGAGATGACTGGTAGCTGTGTCCGAAATCGAGAACGTTCGGCCGTTCGCGCATCTGTCGGTATGTCTCACATTGGAGGGACAAGGTGGAAACTGTTTCTGAGCCATATCCTCCGCTTATCCTCTCAGGATCGCCGGAGATACGAAGATGTCCAGGGTGGTCCCGGATTGGTGCAGTCGATGGCTCAGAAATGGCATGCTAACGGAGAGGAAGACGCAGGCGTTACGTTGAGGTGCTGCAACGACAATAGTTCGCTTTGCATGGAAAGAAAAAGCTTCTTTTTGGCGTGAATCCACAGTTGACATTCGCTTCGTCGTATCGTAAACACATCCTATAGCAAAATTTCAAACGGTCAGACTTCCTGCGGGAACAAGTGCCATCAAACTGAAGTTGGGATTTCCGTCCTGCTCCCGTTTGATGAACTCCTTCACCAAGCTGAGACCACCTTCGCTAAAAAGGTCCTCGTCCCCCTTCAGCTTTATGCCCTTATCAACGGGCCCCTTCTTTCGCCCATCCATTTCGTACAACCGGTTGTTCTTGTGCGACTTGACAAAAGCCACATAATGATAATCAACTTCGTCGTTGGCATTAGGCGCCGCAGTCGAACCCTGTGCCGCTGCACGTGCGTGGGCTTCTTCGAGCTCTTTAGAATCTTCAAGAGCGCGCGCGCGCTCGACAGGATCCAACGGGACGACTTTGTCAAGCAGCGTGGCCAAATTTGAGGTTGACGCTATAAGGACATTAGTGGAAATGCACGCATAGACACACTTGAAAAACGCACGAATAATATTCTTCGCGTCCCCGTTGCAAACAGCGTGAAGGATCGCATACAGCCCACAAGCGTTGTTGATCGTTTGTCTAAACCAGATGACATCCTCCCCATCGCCCTTCCCAGCGTACGCTGAGCGCGTCGCTTCATCTGCCTTCTTTTGACCTTCATATGCATCACTGGTCGGGAATACCAGCACAAGCGCATAGACGGGCCGGGGCACCAATGCCATTAGATCAGGTTCCTCGACGGAATAGACATCCTGGAACTGGAGGACGTCGACGCCGAGATTTTGGATGAGCTCAGTGAAGACCTCTGGGTTCGACTCGAGGGGAACGTAGTGTTTGCGGTACTCTTCTTTTTCTTCTGTCGCCATTGAAGATGGAAGTGAAGGAAGTCATGATGATAGGTTTCAGTGCTGTTTCAGTGGCCATCCGGGCCGCCTGATACTGCTATCGGCTTTGGAACCAAACATTCTGCCGAAATTTGGCCGCGGCCAGAGGCGGCTTCAATAAATGTCTTCCACTTTGCTACGGGCCAGTAGATTACTCATTCGTCCCGCCGTTACTCTTCGACTACCCGTTCAACGTCGCCAAATGTCTGCTTCGACCCACTCGTCCTTGACCACGGTCTCCACCGCCAGTGCGTCGCGTCGCGTCGGATGAGTACTGATCTACTCACTGTTCAGTAGATGCCCCTGCTGCTATAGGCCCTTACTCCCAGGCCATCAAGGCGGGTGATCTGCTCTTCTGCTCTGGATGCATCCCGCTGGATCCGACATCTATGCAAGTAGTCGAAGGAGGAATCGAGGCACAGACGAAACAGGCGCTGAAGAATCTGGCCTCTGTCGTTGAAGCTGGTGGATCAGAGCTAGGAAAGGTGGTCAAGACGACTGTAAGTGCTCAACATTGAATATATGCGCTCTTATTGAAGATATGCAGGTGTTCTTGAAATCGATGAATGACTTTGTCACCGTCAACGGCATCTACGAGGCGACTTTTGGCTCCCATAAGCCTGCTCGGTCTGCTGTTGAGGTCGCGAGGCTACCAAAGGATGTGTTGGTTGAGGTCGAATGCATTGCTAGGTGCGTCTGACCTCTGTCGACATTTGGCCAATATCTGATAGCATTTTTCAGTCTGAAATAAATATATTGATAAGAGAATCTAAAAAAATGGTTGGATATCAATCCGATGCCGTGCACAAGGACGTAGCGGCCATCTAAACTGATGGCGAGCAGATGGCCATTGTAGTAGCCAGTGAGAAAGAACTGGCACTGACTTCGCCACCTCTCCCATAGAAATGATTGTCGTGTGTGATTTACGTAGGTAGAGTAACCAGAGCACGCGCCTCTTGATCATCGACCACCATCATCCCAACGGTCTGCCCATATTGTCCCTTGAGCACGCCATGCACGTTTACAGTTACGGCAATAATTGCATCGGACGAACGTGGATTGTCATCGATGACATCTATTATCGATCGCTAGTATTCGTCTCCTACAGCCATGTCTGACCTCGACCTCCAATCCATCCTCAAGTTCATCGTCGCCCTTGCCTACGAGGCCGGCGATGTCATTCGCAAAGGCTCAGAAGCAATCCAACTGGCTGGATCTAACGTCGACGAGAAGAAAAACTCGGTAGATCTCGTTACAGAGTACGATGTCAAGGTCGAGGAGCTTGTGAAGAAGAAGATCAGCGAGACGTATCCTTCATTCAAATTGTGAGTGCTACCTTTGTTGGTGTCCTGAAGGTTAGACAAATTTCTTTCTAGTATCGGAGAAGAATCCTACGCTGCAGGATCACGGCCAGAATGGACAGATGAGCCCACATTCTGCGTTGACCCCATCGGTATACAGTTCCAATTGTCTTTATCGACAGGAACTCATTCTTGAACAGATGGGACGACAAACTTTGTCCATGGTTTTCCCTGGGTCTGCATCTCTATTGGTCTGATTTACAAGCGTCACTCCGTCTTGGGCGTAATTTATAACCCCTTCCTCGACCTGCTAGTTAGCCCAATTTGCTTTGCTGCAATGACGCGTGCTTACAATAGGTTTAGTACACCGGTGTCAAGGGGTCCGGTTCGTATGTTACGCACGGCGGCCCCAACGGCACCCCACGCAAGCTCCCATTTGCCAGTTCGCCCAAGCCCCTCGCTTCATTAAGCCAGGCCCAAATAGGTCAGTGCTATTCCACCTTTCCCGGAAGTCTGAGTCCAAAATACGCATGAATAGCCGTTGAATGGGGCAATGACCGCGCGTCGAAACCATTGACCTCGCGCTCGGAAAGCTTCCATCTTATCGCAGGAGACCCCTCGAACGGCGTTGTTGGTGGCCGAATGGCCCACTCGCTGCGCTCCCTAGGGAGCTCCGCAATGAACTTTGCCATGGTTGCCCAGGGTGGATTGGATATGTACTGGTGCGTAGTTCCATCCTCTACCAAGCTCGCATCGTTAAGGTTTATGTGCAGGGAAATTGGATGCTGGCCTTGGGATGTGAGCGCTGGGGTTTTGATCGCCCAGGAAGCCGGTGGACTAGTAACAGGGTCCCATAAAGTGTATGCGGAGACTAAAGAGACACCCGCGTTCGGCGATGTTGGTGAAGCTATCTTAACAGGGCGGAAATACATCGTCGTTCGTGCGATTGGGGACACTGAAGTAAGCTGTTTCCTCTATTTAATCCGTAAATCGATCTCATCTCGTCGTTAGACGGAGACAGGACGTGAGGCCCAGAAAAGGATCATTGGCGAATTCTACAATACTGTACAAGACTACGATGCGTTGTAACGATGACCCTATAGAGAACCCTAGCAACAAAGAAAGTTAATGCCTCGTCTTGGGACGGCCTTCATTCCAGACAGCGCAGCCTCCGATAACATCTGACGCAAGGAACATCAGCTAAGGGCGCCATCTAGGATCCCGAACATGTTTTAGGACCTCAGTTACAAATACCGGTGGTTATATAACAGCACAGCTGAAGGTCTGCACAATACTCTTTCTTTCGTTCATCCAGGACCTCACTATTATGAGGCTCACCTTCGTTCTCATGTTTGTTGCTACCGCTTTAACCGCTGTTGGGGCTGCTCCTCTTGAAGGAGAGACAAATGCTGCTAGGATGGCACGTGGACTACCGCCAAACCCGCCCGCGTTCATGAGTAAGTGTGTTTAGTTTTTAGCTCGCCAGGTCTAACAGCTACTTTTACTTCTCTAGAGCGCACCGTGCAAGCTCGCGCATCGCCGGTATACCGCCCGTAAGAGGTACTATGTTGTCTGTGCTGGCGAGTCTATTTTGATTTCGCAAGAAGTGCGTGCGTACTGACTTCCAAAGATAGTTTAAGCCATCTAAACCTCCCATGCTCAATAGCTACTATAGACATTTTCTCCCTCCTTACCTTGATCAACACCTACGCACCATCATTTATACCATGACCGCCCACTTTCCTTTCACTTCCTTTCCTCATGTATCTTAGGCCCCTTATCGTGTGATGCCTTGAAGGCCGCGATCATCTCGGTGGTGCATATCAAACGGTGATTTCGAAAGTTGATATGCAATTGAAGAGTGAACTGCACCGGTTAAAGGAACTGGTCGCTAGGTGAGGCAGCGCATACGCATTTGGGATTTCCAGCGCTCCGCGCTCCACCCTCAAGCATTGTCATCTCTTTGTTTCATGAGAACAGATGGTTGCGGTGATCACGAAGATTTATAAATTATTTGTTGGTCAACTGTATGTATCGGATAAATTTTCATGAAGGGACGATCAAATAGAATGGAACTACGTGTAAGTCTATTCACGGTGCAGGGCCTAAAAAGAGACTACGCTTTTCATTGGTTGATGAATCACTGCTCCGGTCAACATTCTTGGCTCGGTTATCCGGGCCGAATCGAGGCATCTCTCTTGACTTCTGACTTCCACCAGGACCCGTATGCTACCCCTACTGGCCTGCGCAAATATCACAGTTCATTAGTGTCATATTATGAAAACAGGAACATCCCGAGTTCCGTGACCGAACTCCCACGTTTCGTACGGCACACGGAAAGGAATTAGGTGAATGTGTTTCTATCTTTACTGTTTCCTGCCCGCTCATCAAGCGCTGTACGAAAGAAATTATATGACTTCCAGGAGAGTCGTGATACACATTCAATCGGTAGTCAAGCAGGTTTTGTCACAAAAGCTCTTTAGCAGGCGTTAGACTCAAAAAGGTTGCATTTGTGGTTGATTCCTTCCCAATTCGAACCAGGATGACTAGAAAATCTGGATTCCATGCCGTGCAACTCGATTCCCTCTCTTTCGACCGCCATTTTCGTGGCAGAACCCGCTCGGGTGCATGACGCACAAAATACCTTCATCACACCATGCTGAGCAAACATCTTGAGCGACGCGACCGTGCTCTTGACGTGTCTGTCTCTGACATTTACACGGAGATTTCTATTCTGACGAGCTTCATTTGGGGAAGCAATCAGCGCGGAAATGTACATCTGTCTACTGGGACGGTGTCATCGAGTTCCAGTACATCCTTCGTTCCCACAACCACGTCCAGCGGTGGGAGCAGGGACATTCCAGGCAGCACGGCAGATACAGGTGGTAGTTCCGCAGGATCAAGCACCGGAGTGTCGAGCACGGATGGTTCGGACCAATCAGCGACCTATGCACTGACCAGCATTTCGGGAGATGTTTCCAGCGCCACTCAGAAAAACGGGCGTAGCAGTTCCTCGTCGTCCACTAGTAGCGGCAGCTTGTCGGCGAATACCATGAGCGCGCCATCGTCTAGGCTCAGTACCGTACTCCGCCCTACCCCCGCGACCACCTCAGAAACCACCTCTGAGCCAACTGCCTACTATTCTGCACCTAGCAGTGGTCCCGTCATAACCACGGCTATCCGCAGTGTTGTCAATGTCAATCCCACGACAGTGTTGATGTCTGATATCCTGTCAAGTTCGACCTTTAATCGACCTATTGGGCACACAGGAGGCTCTACATCTACTTCAGCGAGCTCGCTAGAAAATCCCACGGTTACAGATAACGGTTTCCTTCCGAGCTCATCTGAACACGAGGGTATTTCTTCCGGTGCCGTTGCTGCGATATCGGCAATTGGTGCAGCTATCCTAGCCTTACTCCTTCTATTTCTCATTCGACGATATCGTCGGGTCAGACGTCAGTGGCGGCTTGCCCATATACATCATCGCGCGGGCGCGGGATGGAGCACGGGTTTTAGCTCAGGAGGTGGATCTGACGACGTTTCCTCTGCCGTCACCTCCTATATAAACAGGACGCCTCTGTCCTTTGCGGATCCTGCCCCCCCTCCCATGGCAGAAATCCGTGATGACCATCTGACGCGCAATCCTAGCAAGCCAAGATACTCCACGCACCCTCCACGACCCCTTCTCATCGACATAAAGGTTTCCTCCCATTCAGACTCTCGCAGCGCTTACGCAAATACAATTACAAGCAACTTAGACTCAACTTATCTTGTGATACCTGACGGCCTCGCCCAATTACAACCGGAGATTGCAACACCCATGTCTGTCCGTCCTTTCACTCCCTCAGAATCCTTTCAGTTCCCCAAACCACCTTCAAATGGGGAGTGGATTCAAATTCCGGATAGAGATAGCCACGGTACGGCCCTCAGCTCGAGCACCGAGATGTTCCCCCCGAGTCCCACGAATCCCTTCTCTGAGCCCGAGTCGCCCATAACTCCTGAACTCTCCCCAATAGAAACGATCCGCAGGACATTCGTGCCCACCCTGTATGATGAACTTTCTGTGGCTATTGGAGACCGTATCAGGGTCTTAGAAGTCTTTGACGATGGCTGGGCTATGGTAGAGAAGATTCCCGAAGGAAATGGTAAAGGGAAGGAGGTTGTCCTGGAGCCTGGGTTGATCCCCATTGATTGCCTAAGGATGACGGGCGATCCTCTCCCACCTTTTTTGGCCTCTCAGATGTCGCCAGGGATCGCTGTTTGAAAGTGCGGGTGATTTCCTGTCCGTCTATTCGTGCCTCACTGTTTCCAACAGATCATCGCTTTCGGGTTTCACGGATACACGTTGATATTACGCTCAGACTCTCTGGAATGATTTAATTTTTCCCTTTTTATACCATAATTATATTTCATCACGTTTACAGTTGTAAGCAGCGTGTCAGAGCAGCTATACCGGGTTTTTTCAGCGCTTTCGACTTCCCTGTCGACGCAGGTTATTTTTACACGAACATAATACCACTTTCGATCCTTCTAGGCGCCCGAACTTCGAGTCCTCTCTATCCATGCAGGTCTTAGGCGTGGCACCACATACGAGGCTGATTCTTCGAAATTATTTTCACAATAATTTCAGCGTATCTAAAGCAGCCGCCCTCAAGCTCAAGTCAAACGAGACAAAACATACAACTAGGGTTTTACACCCAAAAATAACAGTCCGCGCTTCGTCACCTCAACAGCTGACTCCAACTCTCTCACATGCGCTGCGGTCCACCGTTCTTCGGGTTGCAGCCCATCGCTGGGCTTGCCACTCCGTATGGCAGTCTCAAAGGCTGCTTTTCGTGCATTTAGCGCGGCCATACGACGTGGATCGGAGTGTCCGGTGAAGATTATTAACGCCGTTCGCGAAGGCAGCGCACTGTGGAGCGCCTTAAGGTGTGCGTTGAGGGCGTCTAACACCGTGCCAAGCTGCTCAGCTGCCGGTGGTGGTGCTGGCTCTTGAGGTGTAGAATCGGAAGATTGTTTTGGGCGTAGTCCCTTCATCACTATCAGTGTAAGCTCGAAAAAGAAGTTGGAGTTACTCACACCCTAGTATATTAGCCAACGCCATAAATCTGGCAAATACGAAATGATGCGACGGGACAACCTCTAGTAGGGCTTTAAGCACTTCATCGTCATCCTTGCACCCCGATACTTGTTGTAGCCTTATTGCCATGCATCACACTTGGATTCCCATGATCAATTACAGCACCTTTGATGCTACCCATCGGTCCCCCCGCCCTCCGTTTTGACCTCGCCATTCGTTCAAAGATCGATTCATAATCGGTCTTGAATTCACCAAATGCGGGTCCGTTGTCTAACTTTTTCTGCAGCAAATCTACGCAGGCGCGCGCATCTTCTTCCGGGTCGTGTCCACCTTCGCCGTGAGTCTGGATCTCGCGTCCACACCACTTCTTAGTGAGCCAAGCTAAGCCGGGTTTTAGAGGGCGGCCACGAGGATGGTGGAATATAACAGCTGTGTCAATGCAGAAAGGGTGGCAGAGCTTAAGTGCTCGTAGATCCGACTCGAGAGAATGTCCAAGGAGGATGGGAGTTAGAAACGGAGTTGAAGAATCGTCGGACGTAGAGGAAGGGTCGGTGGCTGGTGGGCTCAGAATGCGGAGAAGGTGCGCTTGGGACTTGCGACAGTGTCGTCGTCACGGGGGCCAAAGCCTCGGCTGTGATACCTGACCATCTACTTGACTGTCAGTTAAATTCCTTCAGTGCCGTAAAACCATTTTACCGTGTCAGGTAGTCCGTGATAGGTTTGGAAGGCTTGACTAGTTGGTCATATATCACGGTTCCGGAGCGGAAATCGATGATACAGACTCTCGTTAGTTCCTTGC
Organism: Armillaria borealis; assembly: GCA_030435635.1. Lineage (NCBI taxonomy): Eukaryota > Fungi > Basidiomycota > Agaricomycetes > Agaricales > Physalacriaceae > Armillaria > Armillaria borealis. The sequence goes on along the minus strand of JAUEPT010000080.1, from coordinate 211,555 downwards.
CGTCTTCTGTCATACACTATATCAACATGGATCAATAACGGACGGACCACTGGAATGCAGACTCTACCATTTCACAATCTATGGAATATATTTTTCGAGCAGGCTTCTTCTTCTGATCTGGTGCTGTCAAGAGGCTTTCCCTAGACTCTTCCGGTGTTTCCACCCAGGTATCGTCCGGTTTCTGGAATACGTCTGCCGTATACGATGGAAGAGGGTAGTCATGCTCGATCATCTGCTCTTTGGTTAATAGATACTGCGCAGGGTCATTACTTTGTAGACGTTCTGCTGCAACTATGCGTCAGAAGGATTAAAACAAGGAAAGTGAGAATTACAATTTTCTTTTCGCTCCTCCCGTTTCTTCTTCTCCGTTGCGCTGATCGGTGCAGTAAAAAACGTGTTCAAAACGCTATGCATGCGGGTCTGGTCACCAGGCGCACGGGTTGGGCAGGCATGGCTAAATGTAGAAGCAATGAAAGGGACGTTGGTAGTCGGACCTCCCGACGCGACCTTCGGCGGTAAGGGTATCGGTATGGGAACGTTGGGATTTACCAGGGAGATGTTGGAAATGGAGGCAACGAGAGAATTTCTGTGGTCAGTCCGGGAATGAGGAGGACAGTAACGTTTTGGAAGCAAGGTGCGTTCTGCATCAAATATGTGAACACGGATCCAACATTTACGACGGGCAAACTCACATCTATTCGTAACCAATTCGGCGGTGGCGCATCCGCAATAATGTGCAGAGAAAGATCACGAATTTCCTGTTATCTAAATATGAAAAAGTATCAACAACGTGAACCTGTGAAACCCACCTCTATCCCTATGGCACGGTGTCGTTGAGTGATATCTGCATTCGAGTACATGAACCGCGGTACAGTCATCTGCACACATGTAAAGATAAGTCTTGCAACCCAATCATGGAAAAATTTTGCACGTACATCCATCTTCACCGCTGTTTTCTTAACCTTCTTCTGTTTCCCTTCTCTCCACCTTTGTCCATCCTTCATCTCTTCCACGGCAGCATCATCAACCACCTGCTCCGCAACTACTGTCGACACTTGGCCTTCTTTAACTTGGGTTCTGCCTATTCGGCGAGAGTTGGGCCCTTTTCATGAGAGTTGAGAGTGGAATTCGAAATTATTTTACGGGTTGGTTCTGTTTGCCATCGGCGTGGGATCTTCTGCCGCAAAAGGCATTTCACCGCCAATTAAAATTTCTCCCATGTCGCGGTCAACGCGACGTCTGCTATGCCAGATCTGCTCTTCTATGAGTCCAAGTACACATGCTCCGGGTGCCACGCTGTGTAGTAAGTATTTTAACAATATTTAATAACACTTCCTCATTTTTTGAAGCTGCTCGGTCCCTTGTTATAAGGAACATAAAGGTGTCCATGCTTTGCTTCCCTTCCGTTCTCAACGTTGACATATTCAAGCTTCGTCATGCGGCACTTCTGTCGCGTCTTCCGCTACCGAAAATGGTACCCCACTTGAATCATTGACGCGTAAGGGTGTTTCTGACGGGAATCAACAACGTTTAACGCCTTCCAGCCCCGGATCCGAAAAACATATCTACAGATGTTGAAGAACCAAAGCCGCTGCGCTCGCTGTCATCCCTTAATTGGCCCTACGTCCCAGAACAGAGTGCAATATCCCGACCCGCTGGCAAAGAGATGACCCTAAACCTTGCAATTGCGTCAATACGAAGCTATAGGTACGAATCACCTCCCTCATATCAGAAACCCCAAGCCAAATCTTTAATAGCCACGTCTCCGACGATACGCAAAGTACTATCGGCTCATCCAAACCTCCCTGCCCTCCTGACGTCGATCGATAATCTCCGCGGCCAAAATCGAGACCTTGCCCTCCAGCGTGCTCTCGGCGTCACGGATCCTCAGTTGTTGACAGAACACGCCCAGTGCAATTAGAAGAGGATGTGCTCGCTTTAAGAGCTCTCGCAGAAGCCGTGGAGGACGCGGTTAGAGGGGAACAGAAAGATGCACTAGGCCTCAACTGGGGGGACGACTGATCCTCTATGACCATCATCGTCATTCTTGTATGGAAGAGCTCGGCTATCACTTGAGCGCTGTCGTACAATCTCCCCCGTTAGCCATAATAAGGGACCTGGCTTGTGGACTGTTAAACCCGTTAAACATGGTCCTGGAAGGTCAGTGATCCAAGGGTATCAGGTTCTACGCTGAGTAAATTTTGTTCGCTCCAGGGCATATATAGATTCTTGTGTACCATGAATAACACAGTTATTCTTGCTTAATCCTTGCGTCTAACTCCATTGTCATCAGAAATGGGGTATACGCGCATCATGAATCCTCAATGTATCAACCTCTTGGAAATGTGGAGACGTCTGTGTGCCTAACCATCTATCCAACCCTTGATGAATGGAGATCTGTCCTTCATCTTTGAATCGCGCTTGGAGGGGAGATCTCCTGGATGTTATAGATCTGTGCGCTCAAAAGACGTTCCGTCATATCGTGTGTGCCTCTCGCTAAATTTTGGGGTCAGTTTTCGTTAATCATTCGAAGACGTATGCTTCGGCAAGGTTTGTGAATTTGTCTGCATGGTTGGATGTTACACACCCGAAGGCCAATAGGGATCCCGAGGTGTTGCGAAAACACTTACTTGAATATGCTCAAAGCCATGGGTGCGTCATAAGGGTCCTCACCTAGCTTCCATCCTAAGAACATCCGGCCTATTTTCGAAGCAATACCGCAGCGGATGAATCGGTTCATCGGCGGTACGTATATGTGCATATGCCTTCTACTTGTTGTGGATCAAAGCACCTACAGCAAAATTTTCTTTTGTCCACGGGGAAAGACGTACGGATGGGTGAGTGACATTGGTTCATCTCCGCGATTCCTGTCAGAAACACCGTTCTCGGACCGTAGTTTGTCAAGGCCTACTTTCTGGGTGCGTATGTATCCGAAAAGTCCTGGCGTGGGACTCAGCAACACGAGGCTAACATGCGCAGGTGGTCTGTGGGCGTCATGCATTTGATAACGTACTTGCTTTGCTGGGATAATAATCTAGCAATCGGCACGGCTTAGGGTTTGGAATGCTTGGATAGCCTAGGCTTGGTCTCGAGTACTGGTACGTTGGATTTGAGTATCGTTTGGAACGCTCCATACAATCCACCACGTCTGAATTCTCGTGGCAATACGCTTTACTTAGGTATCCTTACACTGAAGCCGCACATTCTTCCGCGAAGAACTACAATTTGAAGCTTCGATCTTCTACCCATGTAACACTATCATTCCATCCACGAGTACGTCCAATAAGGTTACCATTCATGCTTTCAAGTCAATGTACTGCTCCTTTACAACACCGTCTGTGCCCATTATGGCTTTCATAAACTCAAAACTATCTTTGACGGGCTTCTATGCGCTGATTCTGGTTGACCACTTGGGGATATTATGCCATCTGTGCTATGGCCTTGCGCTTTTTCCGCCTTGGAAAACAAAGATGCCAGTGCGCTTGTAGTCACGGCCGCCAGTATACTTATCGATACTTATCTCTCTCCCTTCTTGCTCGCACTTAGCGCGCCTGATGTAATGTACCTCACCCCGATGGTCTGTGGGCATGTTCCATGTCATAGGGGCGCACGTTGACCGGCGGTGCTCAGGTAGTACTTATATGTCCTACATTTAAGATACTGCTTCAGTAGGCGGGTAAAGTCTCTGGAAGCGGATCGTAGCTTTACTCTGCACATGACTTAGGTTGTGTCTTCATTAGGACCACATCAACTTCTAGACCAATTCTGGACATCTATAGACTTGCTTCGTGCCGACGCAGACGTGCTCGGGCGCTTGGCTCGTGGGGCGGTCTTTTCTGCGACAAGGCTGTTGTATCGTGATCGGATACTTTTGTGGGAGAATATAATATGGTTATAGCTGAGGTACTCATCATGTTGAGCGGGTATCGCCTACCTACATAGGTACATATGTACACGCGCAGCTTCGCCTCATGATCACGATTCCGTCATGCTCCCGACGACTTGATAATATTCGGAAATTTGTAAGGTCAGATTGCCGCGGGTTTAGGACCCATGTCAGCATACATCTAGACACGTCAAAACATCTGCAGCAGAGAGAAAGGGACTCCCGCTAGAATTTGATGCTATTTCAGATTCTCCGAGCATACATTATCTCGGCGGCGTGTACTACGCTCTTATATTCTGAGCCAGGGGGTAACGTGTCCTACAGAGCAAGCTAAGACTCCACAGGGTTCCACCTATCAGTACGCAGTTTCGATAGTGTAAAGTCATGACATGATGAGGTACGAAGCTGCAGGTTAAGTTCCCCTGGCATTGCCCGAAAACAGACATAAGACCGGAAACTCAAATTCATGATGAAGTGAAAATTAATTCTTAGAAATATCCAAATATGGATGCCGATCTCGATCCTCCGCTGTGGTAGATACTACGCTAGTGAAGTAACACTGTCTTTACGCTCGAGTCCCCTGATACGAAAGACAGACCACAGGCTCTTTACTCTGGTGCGGAGCCGTCCCGTCGACGAGACTGTAGTCTCTGAAAACCTACTCGGTAGTGTACTTACCTCTCGCGACCCCTCTCCACTATACCCATAAACCCCATCCACGTCCACGGGACTAGTAAAAGTATTGTTGGGATGTCTGTATTCTGCTACTGATGGACCTATGGGTAAATCACCATTTGGCATCATTGAGACCTGGCTCGCGCGACCATCATGCCTGATGGTTCTCGGGTACGGATCGTCACGGCTTCTCACGGAAGCCAAGGATGTCGATGAAGAAGGTCTGGCGTGTGAGCGAGATGGATGGGTTATTGACGAAGGTGGGATTTTCAAGAAGTCAGAAGCCCCGCTTTTTTTGCGTCGCCGATATAAGCATAGGCACAGAAGGACGAGCAGAGCGATAAGGACCAGCATTACTAGCACGATACTCGAGATACCCCCCACAAGAGCTACCATATTGACAGGATCTTGTCTGAAAGCAGACCTTCAGACCACATGAGCATTCCTGCTGACAACTTGATGACTCACTGAGATGAATGTGTTGACGTTGCTGTCGGTGTGGTTGTCCCGGGTTGGGTGATGGTCGTTGTTTCAGTCTCCTTGGATGGGATCACTCTGACTTCGGTGTAGGTTGTGGGAGGTAGCGTCGTCGTATCGGTGATTATTTCCGTGAATGCTTTGATTATGGTAGATTGAAGCGTAGTGGTAGTCGTTGCAAATGAAGTTATGAACACATCTTTGGTATGAGTCACAGGAGGCTCAGTAACGGTTTTAGTAAAGAAAATGGTCTTCGTCGAAGGTAGTGGAGAGGGTATGGTGAGTGTGGATAGATGAATGAAATTTGAAGTGACCACAGGAGGACCGTTACTGGTTGTACTAGTTGCCAGGTTTGTGGTAGAAAATACTGTGCTTCGTGATGATGAAGTGGAGGTTGCACTAGTATCTTGGAGGGGCGGGAAGGGAAAGGTAAATGTGTGAATAAACGAAGGAGACCTGGTTCTTGCTGGTTTTTCGGAAAGTGCTGCAGGAGTGGACGGTGAAGCTGAAAGGAGAGACGAATGGTGTTTTAGACCGCTGGTCTTGGGATGTCCTTGAACTCTGACTCCAATGATCAACTACGATCGGAACTCGCTGAAATAACGACTCACAATAAATTTAGAGAACAAGATAAGTCACCGATCCCTTTGGGCCCGCTTTCTGTAGTACTAGTATGGCACATAGAAGAAAGAAAGGGAGGAGAGGCAAACGAATGGATCGCAACGTCGTAGTACCAGACTAACCGTCTCACCACTGCAACTCGTCATCGTTGTAACCGATTGAAGCAACGAGATCGTGGCAGGATGAACAGATGAAGTCGTCAATAGCGGTGCAAGCGCATCGACCGGAACCATAGAGGGAACAGTATCAATGCGACCGACAAAGCGAGGGATACAAAGATCTGTTCGGCAAGTTGTTGATCGCTCATTATATGAAGCTGTCACAGCCAGTGATGCAGATTGGCTTAGATCTGTAGGAGATAGATAGACTTAAGAATGGGAAATCAAAGAGGCTGAGCCCTGAGGAATCCCGAAAGTAAGCTCTTCAATCATCGACGATTGGCCCGAAGAGAATTGCCGGAATAAATGCCAGGAAGAGCTTGAACCCGAATCAAATACACATGCATATATTCCACCATGCGAATAGAAAAGAAACTTGTGTCTAGCACGTCGAGGTAAGTCCAAGTGTTAATTTCTGAAGTGAAGGCCATTTGAAGGTGTCTGTCCCGGTCACCGAGAACTGGCGCCACAACTCGTGCGTGCCAAACTGCTAGCCTACATACTACCGCGTAGCACTGTGAACCAACATTGTGTACCGAACACTTCTTTGAACCATCCTCGTATAGCTAGCGTCGGCAGATATTGGGGATGCTTACGGAAGTGCTGAGGGAAAAAATAAGTGACCCTAGATAGCACCGGTGGTAGGATCATGTTAAAATGTTACCCAGGCGACGAGCACACCAATAAGAACTTTTGGGAGTATATTTATTTATTTATATAAACTAGTTATAATAAGAAAACCTGGATTAGGCAAATTAACGATCCTTCGAAAGAAGTTAAGATCGCCAGATTCTGTTTAGCTCCTTCTAGGTCGCTTCTCTACCTTAGAAAGCCTCGAAATCCGCCACACCATTCTTGTCCACAAACCACCACCATCCCCTCGCCTTGCCGCTGCCCACCATGGCGAAAAACAGAACAGAGGCCCCGAACCGTCGACGCTCGCTCTCCGATCCCCTGGCAGCGGCCTTGTTACCTCCAGCAAACGAGACGCCTGTCGAGAAGGAACTCAGACTAAAGCGGGAGACAGAGGCCAAGCAGGTCAGCGACCGCATCGACGAGATGATTAGGCAGGAGCGGATACACCGCAAGAAGACACGGGCGGAGGTGAATGTGCTGCTCTTGGGACAGTCGGAGTCGGGAAAAAGCACGACGCTTAAGCGTAAGTCCCGCCTATTCTATTTTCTGTGTCTTTATTCCAGTGGCTCTCGACATAACGTTTGCCGTGTGATGCTGTGGGGTACGTGCTCTATTGTTGCGATGGCTCCACTCTCGCCGACAGACAACGAGCCAACGGAATCTATCTTCCGCCGGATGAAAATCACGCTTTGTAGTCGAGCCCTGGGCAGGACACAGCGAGCCCGTATGTCATTACTAACGTCTACCGTTAGAATTCCAATTACTACACACTCCAGCCGCATTTCATGCCGAACGAATTGCCTGGCGCGCGGTCATATACCTCAATCTTGTCCGCTCAATTAAAAGGTACGAAGCGTAGGCCTTCGCGACTAATGCCTCTCATTTTTCACCATGTGTTAACACAGGATACTAGACGTGCTATCGCCTGAAAGTGACATCGTTGTCGACGACCACGACGATGTCGATTCCCTTGAGACGGCTTCTGTTATCATTTCGTCTAACGGGCGCCCGCCGTCGGCAATATCAGGCACCAAAGTACCCAATTACGAGATTTATCGGAGTCGGCTGGAACCTTTGACCGAGTTGGAAGAACGACTGATTCGCCTTCTTTCCTGTCCAGATGAAGATGAAGCAACCCACCTTGCCTGGCAGCCTTTTCCAAACAGCTCTTCTTTGCCCAATTATCCTGCCTCTGGCAATGGCCGGCCCGCGCCTACGATCGCTATACCGCAAATCAAGCCGTCTGTGTCGTCTCCGGTGTCTCCGGTAGGGGACATCAGCCCTGGTGGCTCTAGCGGGTCACAGCCATCAAAGGGCAAGGAAGTTTCCGTACATACATCCATTAACTGGAAGAAGACTTTCGCCTTAGGTGGTAAGTCTAAGAGCCCGAAAAGTGCGCATTCTGGGGAGATTGAGGGGTGGTGGGAAGATCCCGAAGACCCTGTTCATGCCCTGAACGCTTGTGCGCCCGCGATGCAAGAGCTTTGGAAAGATCCTAAGGTACGACAGAGGCTACAGGAGAAGCGACTACGATTGGAAGAGAGTAGTGGTTTGTACGTGCTTTGTCCTTGTCCTCATATCTTCTAGGTTGACTATTCGCCAGCTACCTCGATGAAATTCCCAGGATAACTGCGAAGAAATACATACCCACTGACGGTACGCGTATTTAATGTCCAAAACACGCAAGATCACTCAACCTTTCCATAGCCGACGTGCTCAAAGCTCGACTAAAGACGATGGGTGTCGTAGAGCACACATTCCTCATCCAGTCCGGGAGTAACCGCGGCGTTGAATGGCGGATATATGACGTTGGCGGGGCCAGAAACCAACGACAAGCGTGGGCACCTTATTTTGAGGACGGTCAGTCTGTCTTCTCTTTGCCATATGTCGTCTCATCACGTCCGTAACCAACTGACGTCCGATTCATCGGTTTATAGTGAACGCCATAATATTTCTCGCGCCAATCTCGGCCTTCGACCAGGTTTTGACAGAGGTGCGTGGGGTATCATCAGGAAGCTTCTTTGCCGAACTCTTCCATTTCGGTCTAGGACCCACGCGTCAACAGACTTGAAGATTCGCTATTATTGTGGCAGGCTGTGACCTCGAATAAACTATTGGCCAAAGTCAATATAGTGCTCTTTTGAACAAATGCGATCTTCTCCAGGTATGTGGAGTTTGGACCTTGCTGCGCGTCAACGACTAATAGATAGCATTTCCTAGGCCAAACTCGACGCCGGCGTAAGATTAAACCATCATATGACATCCTACGGCGACCGACCTAATGACTACGATTCCGTGTCGAAATGTACGTCTTCGTTCTTCGCATGGGATTCACTCTAGGCTCTAACAACTTCTTCATAGATTTCCGTAACAAGTTTGGTGCCATCCATCATTCGGCCACTCCCAACAAGGAACGGGAACTGTATAGTAAGTTCCGGCCATTGAGTATTCATTAGTGATTCCTCATGATTGCTTGCCAGTACATTTTACTGCAGTCACGGACACACGTCGTACGGTTACTATAATATCGACCGGTGAGCTGTTCGGACTTTCCGGAAAATTTTACACTGGTGTGCTCACGAGACGCTTTGCAGTAAGGGACATCATTATCAAGGGCAATCTCAGGAACCTCAAGCTTGTATGAGAATCGTTTTCGCAAACCGCATATATTCGAACGAATCGTCGCAAATCTTTTCATTCTTCGCAAACTCATTAATGTCCATTGCATAAATCTTCCATACACCAAGGCTCGATGTCTGTCTGTAGTATCTACCTTCTCTGTCGCATTTGTCGCTTTTTATTCGCATGTTCTGAAATTCTGAGATTATGCTTTATGTCCATGCATACATATAATACTTTACAATGACACATACTTATATCCATTTTGTAATTACTTCGAGATACCTTGCATTGTTTACCATAATCACAAGTCAGGACAAATGAAAAAGTAAAAATATCAGGTCTATTAGGGTGGTCCTAGACTGCGTCCATAGAATTAATCAATCGCTCTTCCGGTGCGGCCCGGTGTCGTACAAACCACTATCACTTTCCCAATTCTCCGCTGCATTGTCAGTTGCGGGTCTACCTGAGCGCTTCTGGTGCATGCCTGATATGCCAAGCACATGGGCAACGGTGGCACACATGCTCGACACAGCACTTGCAGCGCCCAAGGCCAATCGCACCAGGGAAGCCAAAGGCGGAACAACGAGCAACATGAGGTCCTGATAGGGTTTCGATAGGAGACGTCAGTCATTTCGGCGAAAGGAAGAATTTTCTTTACATCAGGATGGTAAAAGTCTTCTTCGAACGCGATATAGTAAAGCCTATCAACTTCCTTGAGTGTTAAACGAACAACGAGGCTAAGAGCAATTCCTTTAGCCACGCAGAATGGTTGCACGTACGAATAGCTTACCGTGAAGGAGCGGGCTTAAATGGCGATAGCCGAAAGTGGAAAGACTGCACCACCTCCAAGATAAGGATCCCTTGTTCCTTGTCGTATACTATCCGGCATGGATCCATCAGAAGATTTCCACCTAATAGACGGCTCGCTTACCGACGCTCTTTACATCCAGTTCAAGTTTGGGAGACATGACCCGGTACCACCTGGCCGGGGGGTTAGACAAAGTTTAGAAGAATCTGGAGCGAACGAACTGATAAATTCCAAGAACACGTTCCCGCGAGCCCGGCCCCGGGCTCACTGCACATAAAGGATGTCGGAATCCAGCGTCAGGCGTAAAGTACCGTTGAATACCGGCCTGCTGTATTTCCGGTGTCACAGCAGTCGTAATTAATGACACAACAGCAGATATTTCGTGTGCCGGGCGCTGCATCTTCGTGGAACCAGACGACCTTTGCACCGTGCGGGTTCTCGATCACAATGATGGAATCATGACGTCGTCGGGGAGGGGGGGAATTTTTTGCAAATTGAAATTATTTCAATCTCGATATTTACTTATTTGCAAAAGATCAGTGATCCACCTATGGCTTATTCCGAGATTTTTTGTCGGCGGATCTCATGGAGATGTTGAATCTTTGCTTCAAGGGAAATGGAATCTGGGCCTATACCTGAATGCCGAGTGGCTAATGTCGCTTCCTTCCTTCTGCCCCAAACCACCGCTACCGAAAGACTTGCAAGGAAGAGTCTCATCTTCGTCTAGAAGCCTATTTGCAGCAGCGCTTCGAGAAGAGATAGTGCTTCGACCGGTTATACTGCCATTTACTGATACATTATTTCTTACCTGCCGCCTCTTTCACTTCTATCCACCTTTTAGGGACGCCCTTTCCAACAAGGTAGTCCGTCGCCGCCTTGGACTGTTTTCCCTGGACGAGAACTTCCAAACCGGCATTGGCTCCTTTACCCTGGATTGGCGCGACTGAATACGAACATCAGCCCTACATCATGAGAATAAGCGCCTTGTAACGCACCAGACGTCGCCCCTGCACAGGCTTTCCTCAGTTCATCAGCCATCTCATCAGCATTAATCAAGAAAGGCTCAAATCCTGTGATGAACGTCGACGCTTTCCGTCCCTGTCTGGCCTTAGTAGCAACATGGATCGGTACCAACTTTCCTTTTCTGAAAGGTGAATGAGCGGTTACAGACGCTTAACAAACGGTGGAGTTCTTACTTGACGACGGGATCTTTCCCTTCCGCGCGAACCTCGTACCAACTTTGCATCCGTTCCAACACTTTCTTGTACAGGTCGTCCCGTCTCATAAAGTCGTGCGATTGGGGGGGCTCCGGTTCTTTCCCCTTCTTCGACGAGGATGGTTTAGCCACAACACATGAGCGGAGGAGATCATCGAGGTTGATATATGCCGGATCACGTTGGTTTACGATGTCGTTCGACGTGATGTAGTTGTTCAACAACGCACGAATCTCCGGGATCGAATAGAGATCTGATGTGCTGCAAGATTTTAGTTCGGTCTGACAACCGGTGGATACATCAAGTTTACCTTGCACCCATGGCTTTGAATAATTCAGCGCTGACCAGATGAGGCTTGCACAGTTCGCGAACACTCAGTCCGTGGTGGGCAAGGGCCTCCTTCTCTTGTTCCTCCTCTTCTCGCTGGGCCTTCTTCGCCGCTTTGATCTCCAAGTCCCTAAGAGTTACGAAAGGTTTATGTTGCTGTACGGAGGGATGGCTTCCATTGACACCCGTCACGACGGCTTCGTTCTGCTGAGCGTGCTTCTGCGGAGCCTTAGTAGCCAGAAGTGAAGCCTTCTCCGCCACTTTGAGGAATGCGGTGAATGACTTGTGTGTCGAGGCCTTGATGGTTACATTTTCGGGATTGGGCTCTCCGTTTGGACACGTGGATGGAGGGAGTAATAGGGCCGGGAAGGCGGGACGGTATGGAAGGATGTAGGTCGTATGGAAGGTGCTTAGTGGTATAGGAAAGGATGATGTTGGTAGCAATTTCAGAGTTGTTTCGATAACCTGCAAAAGTGACAGGTGCAGAAGCGCAGATACTTCTTCCCGTGTATATGTCGCTTCTTGCAGTGGCGATTCTGAAGGTGGCGACCCGTCGACAAGTGGATCTGGCTCGAGGGATTCCTCGTCTTCCTCTGATACATCTGCATTCGACATTCCGATGGGAACGGGATCTGCAGGATCTCCTTTGGATCCCATGTCCCATAGGTGGTCCTTCCAGGCATGGATGATAAGCGCAGCCTTGCCTTTCTCCTTGCCTCCCTCTTTCAGTTGATCACTAGACACCGCCATTCGGCCAACGGCTAGAGGAGCAGACATCGTGGGGACACCATCCCGCCGCTCGTACTGACATACGGCGACTAGCTGCCCTTCGGCGAGCGATGAACTGTGATATATCACTAAAATGATATAGAAATAGCAGGAAGACGACGCGACAACACACCTCCTGGGATCATCAAATCGGCGCCCCCGACCAATATTGGGATGACCGCAGCAGGCGTGCAGATGAATGGCAGCAGTAGGGGTTTCTTCCACAATGTATATATCGTCGGAATGAGTTCATCGGATCCCTTTCCCAGTGTTATCCACAGAGGATCGCCATCTGACGACATGTAAGCGACCTAGAAACATGTAAAGACCTGCAGATGCCACCGATAATGAACGTACGCCAGGCAAATCGAGATGAGTGCTAAATTTTGCAGTCAAGATTCCCTCGGGAACGAGCAGGTCGCCATCTTCGGGTGATACTGAAAACGCTGTGACGACACGTTGTTTCAGTTTTCGTCTATCTGAGCTGCGAATTGGCGCAGAATTCTTGAATCCCCCCAGTGGCTTTTTGAACATGAAAGACAGTGAAAGAGACAAACAGTCGAGATTTGAAATAAAAACGATGGGGCACCGGTAATCAAACTTCTGCCACTGGAATCACCTCGCTGCAAAGTTTATTTAAAAGAATCGATATTGCCCCCCTGCTTTCAGTGTAGATTAACCTGACCATGATACTACTAGTACATGCAAGCTAGAACTTCTATCGTTGACACAATGTTTACTCAAACCTGTTTTAAACTGGAAACTACTACGGGTGAATCGCGGTCCTCATGTGTATTCGTGGGGCAATACAACCGATAGTATTTCCAGTAGTAGAAGGGTTTAGAAAGACGCTTGAATATTCCTAGAGAAATCAATATTAGACAGTTCACTTGAACAAAAGCTTTGCCCGCGAACCATGGCCTCGCTGGGCAGCCATCCACAAGTATCGGTTAACACCCTTCAGATCTCCCTTCGCCTGATGTAAGCATAGGGTTTGGCGAAGTTGTAGTGAGCCCCCTCTGACATCAACATCATATGGTAACTCCCAATAAACCAGTTGCATACCGGGGTAACAGTAGTTGTTCAATGCAAGGAATGAAGTAGAAGACCAACTTTTGCGGTACAAGGTAGACGAAGGATCTGGGTCTGTGATACAAACATATATGTCCATCCGAACCTTGTTTTCTTGCGCAGATTTCGACAGGTACCGCCGGCGGCCAAGGTGAAAGGGAAGACCATGAACCTCTGTGTCATCTGTGAATCGTAAACCGCCGATCCACTTGACCTCGAGGGAAATATATTCAGCCAGCGGGAATAGTATCCTGAAGCCAATGTAGTTGGGTAGTTTTATCAGAAGGTTGTAAACCCTTATCGCTGCGCTGTCTGGAGAATAGTATTCTTCGAGATCGGCGAAACAAGTGATGGTACGGGTCAGTCGGGGAACGAGGTCGTCGTAGATCATGGACTTTCGGCAGGATGCTACGTCGCATAGGTAGTATAGATATCGAAGGTTGGTGATGTATATATCTCGAGAAACGATATGAGCATAGGCATATTTCCATGTTCGATTAATCCGGGGGCATGTCGTCATGAAGGACTGGCGTGTCCAGGAGGGCATTTCAGAGTGCCATATATCGTGGATGATTAGTTCTACGAGTTCTGGAGGAAGTGTGCTCATGGTGGAACAACGAGAGAAAAGTGAAGCACTGCTGTGTTATATAAAAGCGGAGAAGAGACATGTCTCACTGCGTGGAGACATTCGTAGAGCTGGAACATTGTAAGAACTCTACACCTGTAACCGAGAGTTTTGCGCCATCATTTGAAGGCCGTCCATCCATCTTCAACGCCCCGCACAATAATTCCCTGAGTCCACGGTGTTGGATAAAAACCAGTTTTGATATGGGTCGACGGGACCTCTTGGGGTCGAGCTCGGGGTCTTCCCTCGATATGAGGCCAGACTTGATGATGTAACGGGTACAGTCAAAAAGTTAAAAATGAGGCCCTGGCCGTCATGGAAGGAATTCTTCTCTCCCCCCCCCCAAAAAACACCATGACCAACATCTATGCCAGAGTCCCTAGCAGAAGTGATGTTAGACGTATTATATATGAATTGAGGCTCCTTCCACGAACCATGGGCTCCTTTGGCAGCCTTAAATATGCGACAGATGTGATCAAAGTAGCCAGCGAGACGCCCGAATCTTAGAGGAACTGGAACCAATGTTAGGCAAGTCATATGGACGAGGCGCACTAACCATGGGCTCGCTCAGCAGCCATGCACAGACGTCGATTGATACCTTTCAAGTCTCCTTTCAGCTGACGCACATATGCGTCTTGATAGTAATGTTCTGAGCTCCGAAAAAGGTCAGGTCGACAATACGGTGGACCTGAGGAGCTTGAAAGCATTTTCGCAGGGACACCCCTGTCGCGCAATGCGAGGAATGTGCAAGGGGAAAAGCTGCTTATCCACGAGTCACATGTGATAGAAATATGTATCTCCATCCTGGCATCCTTGCCCATACGTGCAGATTGATACAGATACCGGCGGCAGCGAATGCGAGGAAGACAGCGTATCTCTAGTGGACGGTATTTTGTTCCTCTGTCGTAATAGATCCACCTAAGCTCGAAGGAGATAAACTCGACGAGCGGGAAAAGCGCCCTGAAGCCAACGTCGTTGGGTAACTTGATTAAGATGTCATACACCTTGTTCGCTGCTCTGTCTCCAGAGGATTTTGAGTCTTGTCCTCGGTCGACAAAACAAGTAATGGTACGGGTTAGTCGGGGGATATGCTCGCCGTAGATGACAGACGTTTGGCAACGTGCTACGTCGCATAGGTAGTATAGGTGTGGTGATGTATACATCCCTAGAAGCGATAGGCGCATAGATATTGTTCCATGTTCGGTTAATCCGGGGGAATGTCGTCATGAAGGACTGGCGCATCCATGAAGGCGTTTCGGAATGCCATATATCGTAGATAATTTGTTGAACGAGTTCTGGAGGAAGTGTGCTCATGGTGGAACAATGAGAGAAATGTGAAGCGCTGTTGTATCGGATAAATGGGACCGGGACTATCACAGGACTAGAAGAACATCATCAAGAAATGCCCTTGTAATCAACTGAAAACCGGTGCAAGGAATGCGAAGTCTAGTGCAAAGGAAACGCCACATGACCTGCCCTCAAGTCAACACGTGGCCGTGCGGCCTCCCTGCACTACCAATTTCACTCCTGACTAATACTTTGTCGAACAAACGACCACCCAAGATTGGACGTGGCGTCTATCCTTTGCCGCTCCATAAATTTGCGGTACCCTGACCTCTGTGGGTCGCTCACTTTCTTCCATGTCGGGCTCGCATTCTTACCAGTTTTACAGCAGTGGAAGGACTACTCCGCCTCAGAGTGAACGGCAGTCTGAGCAGCCAACCGCTGGTACGCGTTTCTCGCGTCGCAGTAGATTAGTGACCGATTTTTTCTAGATTCGAGTCCTATCAAACATCAGATTAACAACGAGTTCACTGCGGTCAAGGTTCCAGCTACAGAGCTTCGAAAAGACAGGTCGAAAGAAATGGAGGGTCACTGGGTTGGGCCCATGCCTGTTCAACATTTTCTCGACGATTTTCTGGGGGTACCTGGTGGCGAATGCAAGCTCCGCTCTCCCAGCCACCTCCACGACGTCTTCAAGTCGATTAAATCACCGGGAGAGTACGCCAGTGAGAGAGCTTACGCGTAAGCCATAGTGAGTCGACTGGGCTACAGTCCATCTGTGACGTCCTGACGATGCTCTACAGATTACAGCGATTCAGGGTGTAGCGTCGGAGCTCATACCCAAATTCCAATTTGTTCTCGGGAAGGAGCATAAGGACGCCAACGCGACCGCCAACACTATCACCGATGCATTTATGTACGAGTCCAATGTCGACACGAGTTCTAGTCCTACTCAATGGGACAAAACGGCGCTCTGGGTGGAATTCAAGAGAGATTCTTCACACTATGGCTTCAAAGACGACATAGATGATGGATAGGTGTCGCAGACGAAGTCGTCGCGAGATGTTCGCGGTCAGCTTGCCGGATATGCTAGCGAGACATTGAACGCGCAACATCGCAAGCACTTGTTCTCACTTTTCCTGGGTCCAGATGGTGTCCGGTTCTTCAAATGGGAGAGGACTTACGCTGTTGTCTCGCGTGCATTTGACCTGGCAAAGGAAGGCAAATACCTCGTCGAGTTTCTCTATCGGTTTTGTACTCTGAAGGACGGCGATCGAGGCGAAGACGACACAGTGACACCTGCCACGGAAGAAGAGATAGCTTTGGCGAAGGAGTTCTTGAAGCCCTGGATTCGTCCTACGGACAAGGACCAGCGAGCGTTTGTCAAGATTCGTGTACCTCATGGCACTGACTACAGGGAAGTCATTGCTGGTCCCGCCATTGCTACACCGCGAAGCATTACCGGTCGAGCGACGTTGGGTCTCCCTGTGTACGACTTGCGAACGAAAACTGTCATGTTCCTCAAGGATAGTTGGCGCGATAGCAATCTGCCTCAAGAGTCGGAGATTCTGAGGCTCCTCAATGGTGCTGGTGTCCGCAATGTTCCTAACCTCGTGTGTGGCAGTGTCCTCCCTGGCCAGCAGACTACCTCTCATACGTACATCAAGAAAGACTGGAATCTCGGAGCCCATCCAACCATGACCTGTGTCCGTTTGCACCAGCGAACGTTAACGGAAGAGGTTCAAATCATCGGAGCAACTTACGAGAGTTGTTTACGAGGGTTTTTTGGGTAAGCGCAATAATTATCGTTGACTGTCATCGATTCATTTCGAATTTAGGTCACAAAGAGGCGTTCACAAAATGTGGATTCCTTCGCCGTGATGTCAGCGGAGGGAACATCTTGATCGTATACGACAAGAAGATGCCGGAAGATATCTACGATGGCGGAGGACGTGGTTTGTTGAATGATTGGGACATGGCTATCCAGATAGCAAACCTGGCCAAATCGCGACAAGCCGAACGCACGGTGAGTTCACATTTCACGTTTCGCATTGCCTTCCTCCTTTCTCGTCATACGCAGGGCACATGGCAGTTCATGTCTATCGAGCTTCTCAGAGACAGAACGAAAAAACATGAACCTCAAGATGACTTTGAATCCTTTGTATATGTTATGCTCTTCTACGGCCTTTGTTACTTGCGTCATAACGAAGTGGGCCCCGAACTCCCGAACGTCATCTCCGCTATCTTCAATGCCGGCATAGAGGCTATAAATGGGAAGCTTGGGGGCAGCGGGAAAGTTGGTTTGGTGCATGGTTCGGGATCTCTGCGCCGTAAGTTTCAGTTTGACTGTGATCCTTTCAACAGCTGGATCAAGTCCGCGCTCGCCATGATCAGGAGGTGGCAGCTGCACTTGAACCCACCACCAGAAGACGAGACGAGTGCCGACCTCAAACCAGCGGCTGACACCGTGAAGTTCCTGACACATGATGGCCTCAGATTACTCTGGGAAAAGATGCTCGCCATGAATGGATGGCCTTCTGCGGATGCAGCCCACTTTTATCAGCTCAAACCCAAGGGCACTAAACGGCCTTCGGTAGACGAACCTCAACCTGTTTCAAAGAGACAGAAGTCTAGACATTCTTCGGCTGCAATACCGCCTGCCGATGCGGAGAAACCCCAAGCGTAGGGCATGGTGTGGACGACCAGGCGTAATATATATATGCTTGTGCTGATCGAACCTCTGTACATTCTGTATCAAGCCAGGTATACTACGTAGTTTCATCTGTTGCATGTACCTTTTGAACCGCTATAGAGAACGCTTTGGCGTTGCACGCCATTCTTAATCTGTAAAATCTGCTTCTCCATATCGCGCGGTTACTCAATCTCCAGGAAGAAGCACACGTACGTTACCCACATGGGCGCCATGGAGTACCATCACTGAACGTCTCAGGGTCGTTCGATTCTCGATAATTAAAGGTGAGGCCTCGAAGTGATGCTTACTTCCAATACCTTACTTGGCTGAATTGCCGGTACGCCGGCGTTTGGCAAATCTAACGTTCTGCAGGATGTGCGAATGATTTGGGAAGACAAAAGCAGTTTGAAGTAGAAAATATTTGTTTATAGAAGGTACTTACATAGAAAAATGGACGATGGAGTGCCGTCGATGCCGTTCATTTGGTAGCCAAGCACAACACAACAAAACCTTTTCAAATTGGTTATTCTCTTCAACGTTATTGTTCTCATCATCGGCGACAAGGAGGAGAACAATGGCCCTCAGAACCAAGACAACAAGGCCCGACGCCGGTCCCTGCGCTTTTCTAGGATCCGTCGCGTCGTCATCGTTTCTTCTGCTCCTGCATCCACCACCACCTTCTTTTGGCTGAAGCCATGTTGGCTCTTCCCGTTTTTCTGTTTATTTTTTCTGCTGTGTCTGTAGGTGAGTAGGACGTCCGTCGTGGTCGTTTCATTATCTGAAAAATTTCCCTAGTCGCGGCATCCAATTCTTCTGTAGTTTGTATTGCGGGGCAATGTCTGCAGGGCACTTCTAACACTACTCGTGCGTCACTACGATTCTGCCACTTTTTCTGCTACTGATTCTCGCCTAGTTGGTGTCACTCTGTCTGCGGACGGAGAGTCGACAAGTCTTCTTCTACTTCCCGGTCAATATTCGGCGACGACGAACCCACAACTTTTACACAACATGCTCACCTCTAAATCCGCTTCTCTTTCTCCTTCGCCGGGTTTTGAAAACTCGTCCAAATCCCTTAGTCTTCCTTTGAATGTGGCCCTTTCGTCTGGAATGGCCATTTATTCTGAGTCCCTTTATTCTGGCTCCGCGGGGTTCACCGCTCTTCCGTCAACTCCTGCGTCCAATTCGACGACATCTCTGTCCGCAGCGTCGCTTTCACTATCATCCAGTGTATGGGCCGCAATTAACGTAGGAGACCAACGTGTGGTGTTTTGGGATTCCGTGCCAGACTTTGGGCAATTGCCGCTTTCTGGCTCACTCGCCCTCGCCGACCTTCAGTCATCTGCGTGTTCTCCAAGTTGTTCTAGTTCGGGCGTGTGCTCGACTGCGGGAAACTGTACTTGTCCAACGGGGTTCACGGGGGAGTCATGTGAATCCTGTGCACCGGGCTTTTTTGGTTCCAATTGCCAGGCATGTCCGTCCAATTGTACAAAGTGTGATGAGGGGATTTCGGGAACCGGGAGGTGTTTAGTCACACAAGTGTCTAATGCTCCGTCGACGTGCAACTGTATCAACGGTGAATGCGGGTCTAATGGCGTCTGCACCTGTACCGAAGGTTTTACGACGGCCAGTAATGGGACTGCATGTGCAAAGTGCGCAACTGGATTCTTCCTTACATCTACCGGTGATTGTAAAGGTGTGTATAAATTGCCTTTGTGGTTCATTCATGTTCTGACTTGAAGCTTAGCCTGCCAGTTGGGCTGTTCTGCGTGCGCGGATTCGACAGGTGTCTGTCTTACGTGCAAAACTGGGTTTACCCAGGATGGGAACGATAAAACCAAGTGCGATGCTCCTCAATCGACAACGTCTTCAGGCACTGTGTGTCCCGACGGCAGTTTCAGCAGCGGGACGAATTGTACCACATGTTCATCTGCTTGTCAGAAGTGCACTGGCGCGACGTCGAACGATTGTACGCTTTGCGCCACTGGTTCTTATACGTTCAACGGCAATTGTGTTTCTGCTTCCTCCACCGGGGTTTGTGAAGGCACGAACCTCATCGCGGATAATAACAAGCATGTTTGTGATGGTCAGTTTACGTACTACTTCTCACATGTTTTTCTGATGCTAATGAAATCAATAGCTTGTGGCGCCAAATGTACATCATGTGAAATTCAGAACTTCAGCGTCGCTTCTACAGTTGATGAGCTAAAATGCACCGGCTGCATTCCAGGCTCTTTTCTTTCTAACGGGCAGTGCATCGACAGCTGTCCTACCGGCACTTTTGTGTCTCCCAAGGACAATGTTACCTGCACTAGTGAGTCAATCATCTGTTTATCATTGTGTCGTTCATTAATGCTTTGACAGACTGCGATTCATCCTGTTCCACCTGTTCGGGATCGGCAACTTTTTGCCTGACCTGCCCTAACAATCAACTCGCCTCCGATGGCAGCTGCGTTAGCTCGTGTCCGTCTGGCACTTTCTCATCCTCTGGCTCGTGCCTCACCTGTCATCCCGACTGCGCTACTTGCTCGGGATCATCGTTCAACCAGTGTTCAACCTGCCCTTCCAACCGTCCCGTTCTCAACAACGGACGATGTCTCCCTACCTGCAGCAAGTCTCAGTACTTTGACAGCACTTCATCGTCATGTGTATCATGCCATTCGACCTGCTCCACATGCTCTGGCCCCGATGAAAATGAATGTTTGTCATGCTCTAGCTCCGGCCAATATCTACGATCGGGCACTTGCGTAAATGCAAATTGTACCAGCTCCACAAGCATCGTTTCTGGATTAGGTGTCTGCCTGTCAGACCTCGTGCTCGTGACTTCGTCGACTAGTAGTTCTGGTAGTCCGGTACCCTCCATTACGGGGCTGTCAGATCCTACCGTCGTGCGCTCCACCACGAACAAGTTGACATGGTGGCAGATCCTACTCATGGCTTTGGGATGCGCATTCATATTCCTAGTCATCATCTATTGTTGGCGCCGACGGGCGCGCAAGCAACGAGCTAAACAGACTGCTTTATTTGCATCTGCGAAGAAGCTGGACCGTAGCTCGAACTGGAGATGGCGGCTCGTTAGGTTTGGGGAGAAGCTATTTGGTCATCGACGTAGCCACCGTGCCCAGCGCTCTGACGAGGAGATCAAGCTTGTTCAGTTGCGTGACGCCGAAGAGGCACGGCATCATGATGAGATTAACAAGTTCATCGGATCCTACGCGTATCCCACGCACGATGTCTCTCGGAAGACGTCTTCATCGGCTGTGCGCAGTCGTAATCCATCGAGGGCTGGGCATCGTACGCCGGACGACTCAAGTCGGCTCTCTGGACCTTCAATATACTCACAAGTGACTGGTACACCGAGACGAACGCCAGAAGTCCGGCAGCCTGTGAAGAAGGACCAAATGGCGAGGTTTTCGGCGAGCACGTTTAGTAACTCGCTGAACTCTCGCGATCGTGACTTGTTGCCACCACCTTCACGATCTGATGCACAGGCGTATGCCCATGCTGTTCGTGCGGATTCTCCGAGTGATAGGTTGAAGCCAAATTATACTGGGGCTTCGCGAAATCCTTTCTGGAATTGATTGGATAGTACTATCCTTATACTTACATCTCTCTTTCATTTGGGACGGTAATTTATCTACTCTACACCTGTATGTTTATCCTCACGCGAACTCGTTTCATTTATTTGGTTATGCTCTACCTGCATCTTTGTTTCATACCATCTCATTACCTATAGAATTGTTGTAGCAAGTAGTAGTAGGAAACGATACGTTAAAATGAGGCTTTCTCCGATTGTGTCATTCAGAAGCCGCCGCACATAACGTAAGAAAGCGACCAAATAGCCCCCTGAGCTTCTGTTTGTGGCACTGCCGACAATCGGTCGTTCTCTCTGTGATGAAGCCCTCTCGTCACCTCAGCAAGTATCGAAAAGAATTGGAGATGGATGACCACGCTAACGAAATGGAGGTCATCGGCGGCTACAGCTACACCTACCCCGATGTGAAGATCATGTCGGCCAGAATGGACCCTCCTCCTCATCCTTCCTGCCCTCCAGGCTCCCTGATCATAAAAATGGTGGTCTACCTCGAGAGAAGAAGGCTGTTGGCGGCTTTGTGCGAGGATCCCTCTGTACCCGAGAGACGACGGCTAGTGGTGGCCACTCAGTCGCAGTGGGTCCCAATGAATGACGAGGGCCTGGCCACTCGCTTCTATCCCAGGGATCCTGAAGATACGCTGTTGAAGAGGGAGTTTTGCAAGATCTTTCCCGGTCTGACTGAAGACCCCGAGTATGTCACCTTGGTGGATCCTTTTTTTGAAGTACGAGACTTGTGCGTCCTATTTTGTGATTTTTTCAACGTCAGATTGATCTCTAATCTATTGTCCAGGACCCTTCAGCAACGTCTGCCTATTGTGATGACCACTCCAGGTCCAGCTTAGCGGAGACTCAGTCGCGATTATGCCATTTCTATCGGTGGTTCAGGATCTTTTGCCGTTCCGTTTACTCGAATTTCGAGGCATCTGCGTGGAATTAATTAAACACGTTCTTAGTTTCAGTATTCCCCTTGCCGTCCGGGTAATCTTGTCAGGACCTCCGAGTATTTGTTTCGCATCTTGGCATCAGGTTCATTCGATATGCTCTGTCGTTCAACCGATGGCAGCGTATTGAAACCCTTTGGTTGTGCGCGTGTTAACGGGTAATCTGAAGACACATAATTTCCTCCTGGCCGCGTGCAACAGTACCTACTGATCCTCATCGTGCTGAGTACACTCCACCGAAAACATGACCCTCCTTCGTCGACTACTCCGAATTGTACATATCATTCAATGGCTCCTGATGCTTTCCAAACCATCATCGATATTCTTGGGGTCCCGTTTCTTGCCTCACCCCCCCTCGAATCACCTCTGAGCGTATCTTGCGAAGCCGTAGATTGCTCAGGGAGACCTTACTTCGAGGGATTGTGCGTAAATCGACCGGACGACATCCAGGTGCAAAATAGGGGCGACGGCGACAACTTGGACCTGCAGTCAATTGCGCTGCCCGACCGCGTACCTCGTACCTCCACGACTGAATGGCCTGAGTACTGTGCTGCGCAGACTCGCACGTTGCTCTGGGAGTATATCTTCCAATGGACGGCTAAAAGAGCTGGATGATACCCATCGCAAAATAAGGGTTGCAACGGTTCTCACTGGGACCCTTGTGATATCTTGGTCATCCTTTCTCGAATAGCCTCTGAGTGCATCCCGCGATGTTGCCGGTTGCTCTGGACGCACATATTTCGAGGGACGGTGCCCAGTGCCCAAATTATCTTGAGCAGAAAACAGGGGTTTCTTCTTGCTATAGGACGTCCCGACTCCCTCTTTCCCTGCTTTGATTCGTATTATTCCGTCGTCAATGCTACTGTGCTATGACGAAGGAGGGTGGCCACAAAGCTTTTGCGCTATGGCTCCCTCACGTGTTATTCTGTTCATATTCTGTCACAAGGCTTTCATGCCTTTCTGATCACACTTTTCTGCCGTTGGTGGGGCTTTACCAAAGCGGCAGAGCATGGTAGAGGTTCGGTCCCGTAGCAGTTATCACTGATCAATCTTCGTAGATCTTATTTATTTCTGACTGTAGTACGGATGTGTCACGTCGTTACGTTTCTGTTCAGGAGCACCGACGACTCATAAAATCACCTTCCTTCCTTCCTTCCATCCAACGGTCAATCATTCTACACGCTGCACGTCAATATTCGGAGTCAACTGTGGTCCACATGAAAACATGCTTACCGTGTGTGCCAAGGACGCCCTCCTTGCGAAAGGAGTAGATGATGACCGCTAACAAAAGCTGGCGAAAGGTCCAGTTGACATCGTCGCTGCCGCAAAACAGATACTTGACGGTGTTGTCGATGTCATCATACCCCTCTCCTCCCGGCTTGAAATCCAGAATGACCACACCATCATAATCGAAAACGGCGACTACACCACTGCTCGACGTGCTGCAGCCATACTTGGTCGCTTGCCTAGCGATGGGAACCGCGTTGTGCTCGAGGAGAGTCGAGACCTCCTGCTGATTGACGAGCTTTCGTTTACTATCTGGACCGGTGTTCGTGACTATGGGATCCCAGTCGGTCGCCCGCAATATCTTGCTAGTTGGGAAGATAATGAATGAGTCTAGAGTCTCAGAAAAAACGACCTTACACTTACGTGTTTTTGTACTTCAATTGGAGGAGGTCGCGATCGGACGAGAATTGCCAGACGAGGTCTGGACGATCTGGCGGACTGCGACATTTTAGGCTCCCGGCTCCTAAGCCCTTTGCGTCGAGCACCTTCTCGATGATGAGGTTGACCTGGTGTATGAGGTACAGCGCAGAGGCTACCCTAACATCGCCTTCGCCAACGAGAAGATGAGATCCGTCTACCATCATCGGTGCGAGGAGTAATTCCGCGAGAACTCGTTGAAGCAGAGGGGATTCATAGCACGATTTGAGATCATCGCTGAATGTCTCGAAGACCTTGGGAAGTTTGGTAGCTGTGGTCGAGTCGTCGTCTAGACGGTACTCCCCGGGTACGTCTATTCGCCGGAGATTTGGAAGACGTTGCTTGGCGAGGTCGATAGCGCGCATCATCTCGATGGTAGGAACCGTGGGGAGTACGGTGCAGATGGCCATTTACACGACTGAATATGGTCCTTTAAGTACCACGCGTTCAATCCAGTGGCATTAAGAGATTCTAGTAGTAATGGAGCGTACTATCGAATGATTATCGATAACCGCACTCAGAGTGGACACATTACTTGACACAGAACAGTGACTAGTTCTCAATTAAAGTCTAATTGAAGCCTTCCATTGAATCGTGACCCTATCGCATCGCCGTATTTCTGAACTTTTCGCGGGTCGATGCCTACTAGTAAGGCAAACCGGTCCACAAATGGCCCAGGAACAACACGCAGCGGAAGAATAATCTCATCTTGTCATACACCAGAGATCTCAGGACTTTGACGGTAATAACACGGCACTTTCGCATCATTGTTTGGTCCGTTCCAAGTGAGATGAAAGCATACGAGATGTTGCATGCTTTCTGGGTAGTCACACTCCCCAGGACCTTGAGTCTGTCTCCGCCAACGACATGTGAGATGCCTATGATAAGAAAGATGAAGATAAATCCAGTGATTACCTGTGCGAGAAGTATTGTAATGCCATATTAATTACATCTTTCAGCTGGTTGTGGACTTTCCGAACATGACCATTGGTGTGGCCCCAAGGACCATCGTGGTCATTAGACCTAGGGCTAGCCGCCGACTAACTTCCCGCTCTAACAACACTCTGTCTCGCTCCAAATTCGACGCAGACGGCTTCTAGTGGTGATAGTCGAGGTTCAGAGGGTTAACTTGCCAAAAATGAAGAAACGACTGGCTCCACTGTGGCCTCTTTACGAAAGCCGTGCCCAATGACTCTATTCAAGGAACTTGTCTCAGTATCCAACACCCAGGTTTCGAAGATACTTTGATAACTTTATCGATTGCGAGCGTAACAAACAGAATGCATTCTAACATAAGGCGGAAAAAGTACTAATATACTAGTCACTCCAGTTTGTTTGCTACCACTCGAAAGACAGCCAAATGGAAGTCCTCGTTCGTAAACAGCAAAGAAAAAAGGAGGCCCACCCAGCCAGAGTGGCCAAAGTGGGACAGGAAAATATTTAGACGGTGCATAAGCCTAAGCCTATACAAGCCGCAGACACCCTCTGGGGACAGGGTCGCCGTGCTATGAAGGATCTCCACGGCCCACAAACCCGGTTACGTGAAGGGGCTTGTGCCATCAAGGTAAGTATGAGGTGCTCGGATGTCGGATCCTGCGCTTTATACTGGTGGCGCCACGCACGGACCACATCCGAATATGGACATGAATCGCAACGGTCACGCGTTCGCCTCTCATTCTAACGTTTTGCTAACGTTTTGCTTGCATCTGCACCTTGATCTGTCCTTTCCAAGTCAACAGTCACTGCTGGGGCCGGTTCCTTTTCAGAACGGAAAAAGGTATTCTAAAAATGTCGTGACTTTTCGTTACCTTTGTATGCCGCAAAAATGGGATAAGGAAAACGCAATGAAAAACTTGTCCTATTAACGCTCCTCTTGCGTTCCAAAAATAGCTGCTTTTCTAGGAATGAAAAGCGGTTTCCTTTGTTCTGACCGCAGGGAAACACCATTTCCATTCAGTTTTTGAGTTCTTTTCCTTATCTTAAAAGAGTACGTAAATGATCCCGCCGTTCAACCTGTTTTTCTGAACTCGTTTTTACCATTAGAAGATCAAATGAAATATCGCAACATTTTGAGGCCAAGTTTTTCCGATCGGAAAATGTATCGACCCCAGCAGTGAGTAGATTACTGATATGTTAGTGGGAAGAATAAGCTGTACGTCCGCTCCTATAATATCTTAAATGGTTAGCTGATGGAGATCCATCGATCATCCTTGGAGCATCGATTCAATACCAGTCTCCAGCTTCCGAGTTCATCGCAGCGTTAATGATGAGATAACACCCTCCTCGTTCTAGCCGCCGTCACTAATACACTCCCTTAGAATAGATACTGGAGGATTTTCGGCGCCAATAGACGTCTATTCCTCGTCTCCTTCTGACTTCAAGAACGCGTTATCTGCTACAATTCTGCTCCCTCCGTCAGACGGTCCATACCTCTATACATGTGCAGCAAATGCGGACTGTCTGTACTCTCTGTCTAAGCGTGTCGGTGGCCCTCTTTGGAATCCCCGATGCGGTTGAACTTGGCCCTGCCCACTTCGGGGTGTGAATCTACTAATAACCGTCTAGTTCTCACGGTACAGAGAGTAAGTTGCGGGTCTGTTCACACCACCGCGTGGTCTTCTGGAATCCGATGAATCTGTCCCCTGGGATACGCACGCAGGACTTCAAACGAGCTTTTCTATATGGCCCCGCACACTCTCGGATGGGGATCTAATACCCGGCCGGTGATGAAGGTGGCGAGCAATTTGCGGGTCTATTCATGTCACGGCCGTTTTACGAAAGACTGATAGCAATCGTAAGTATACGTATAGTTAAATACAATCCCCTAGATCCTACCTCTTCACCACCCCCACTCGCCTCTATGGAATCCGACGAGTCCGTTCTTGCACACTTGGGATACAAGCAGGAATTCAAGCGGGCCTTTTCTCGTTATGAACTCTTCGGGTTGGCTTTCAGCGTTAACGGCGTCGTCCAGGGTATTGCGTGAGCTTCCACCCAGCCTGCTGCTTCTATGTTATTCAACCGTTTGTTCAAGAACTGTTCTCGTTTACTCGATCCCCTACGGTGGCCCTGTATCGTTGGTCTGGGGTGTAAGTAATTTATCGTTCCTTCTCCATCTCCGCCTGGTTTGATGACCAGAAGCAGTTCCTGACAGGCTGCATCTTTATCATGTGTATCGCCCTCACTATCGCAGAAATGGGTTCCTCCGCACCTACCTCGGGCGCTTTGTACTACTGGACATTCAAATACTCTCCTCCTTCATGCCGTAGATATCTTGCATGGCTTATTGGATGTGGGTTTCCCCATCTTTCCCTGGGCCCTACTGATGTGTCATCTCTAGATGTCAACACCATCGGATATATAGCAGCGTTTGCAGCAACGGACTACACCTGCGCCCTCACGATACTGACAACCGTCACCCTGGGCACAGATGGTTCTTATGTAGCGACCTCTGGGCACATATAGTATGTCCTGTTGCTCACAAGTCCTGCGCAGCTCTGAAATCGTTTGTATAGTGGCACCTTCTGTGCTGTACTGGTTTCTCATGCAGTAATAGCAAGCCTTGCGACGAAAGTCATCGCCCGAATACAACTTCTATACCTCCTCCTCAATGCCGTGTGCGTCACCTCATCCATCCCACCGCTTTCGTTCCTGATAAATCCTCTGCAGCGTTTTCGTCGCGTTCATCATCGCCCTCCCGATAGCTACCCCTTCAGAGTACAAGAACACCGCGAATTACGCCTTGGGTCACTTTGAGAATGGTACGTGGGGTCTTTACAGTGGTTACCTACTTGCAGTCTCTGGTTATAGTGATGGATTTGCTTTTATCCTGAGCTTGCTTGCTCCATGCTGGACAATATGTGAGCATGCGTATATCTCATTGTTGATCTCACGCTCACGACGCTTTTCTTAGGCGGTTTTGATGCCAGCATACACACGTCCGAAGAAGCTTTGGACGCGCCTTCCGCTGTCCCATTCGCCATTTTAAGCTCCATCGGTCTTGGATGTGTTCTCTGTTTAGGTGAGGGTGGTTGTGCGTTCTGCTTTCCCTGTATTTCTCACGGAGACGTACCAGCCGTCGTCATATGTCTGGCGTTCAACATGGGTACTGACCTCGTCGCTCTCCTTTCTAGTCCAATAGAACAACCTATGGCAGTCGTGAGTAGTCGATCGAAATGTTTTCCAGGAAGATCGTTGATTGAAATCTGACAGATACTTGCAAACAGCCTGGGAACGGGTGGAACCATAACCTTCTGGGTATTAGTAGCGATCCTTCTGTAGGTTCGCCATACAACATGCCCCATCGTATACTCACTCACTCTTCCTTCCAGTTACACCGCTGGAATGGACATCGTACGTACCTAATTGCCCTCGTCGCTTCCTATCCTGACAAACAGCTCCCCAGGTCATAGCGTCTTCAAGACAAGTCTTCGCCTTCTCCAGAGACGGCGCCCTACCTCTCTCCTCCCTCTTTTACAGCATCAATCCTTACACTGGCACACCAGTAAACGCCGTATGCATGTGTGTCTTTATTGCCGGACTTCTTGGCCTTCTCTCCTTTGCAGGGAGTGCAGCCATCGGCGCGATTTTCACTATGGGCGTGTTCTGTTCGTACCTCTGCTACAGTACACCCATAATTGCACGCTTCTTCGGTGGGCAGTCATTCACACCTGGGCCGTTCAGCCTTGGCAGAGCAGTATGTCATTCTCTTACTTGCAATACTAGAACCAATTGTTTATCCAGAGTGGCCCAGTGGCCTTTGTCGCTACTACGTTCATGATTCTGATGATGGTTGTATTTATTTTCCCGGCTGCACCTGCGCCTGTCGCCGAAAGCATGAATTACACTGTCGTTGTCGTTGGGGGAATAATCACCCTTGCCACGGCGTACTATTTTGTCAGTGGCCGTTTTTGGTTCACAGGCCCAGTTATTACTGTTGCAGACGGTTCTGAGGGAAAGCGGAGTGATGAAAAGCTGAGCATCGGGTCGGCATAATCACTCTGGTAGAAATTGTTGGGATAGACGTCGGCAAGGGAAATGAACGTGGTGGTTGCGGCTCGAACAAAGGTATATTCCGGTATAAATACGCAGGAGGTGGTGGTACGAAGCCAAGTTAGTACGGTAATGATCGGTACAAAAATCAAAATAAAGTAAAACAAAGAACGGTGTAGCCGTCGGCCTGGTGGCTGTGAAACCATCATCCTCAACAGAAATTGCCTTGGAAGGACCATACGGATGTACGACACGAATAACGGTATTAAATTTCGTTGGGGTATGTAATATAACCGAGTTTCTGTCTAGCTAATATAACGCAGATACAGTGATAGCGTCGCACGAAACATCCCACCACTTAGAACCCAGCGAGCTTGCCTCTTTTTGGAACCGCTGCTCGGCCATTTTGGCCTCTTTATATATATACTTTATCCCAGGAACTGAATCGGCGTCTCCTGCTCTTAGGCTATTTCTTCGCATATTGCCAGTCACGACGTCGACAATGAAATTTACAAGGTGCCTGTTCCGAAGTCGGCCCGAGGGACACTGCCCTTCACACTTCTCAAACGGTCTTTTCTAAGTCGTGATATGACTTACTCCTACTCAACCTGACTTGAAAGCGTTGGAGGCGTCCGCGACGATCTAACGGGCGAAGGGCGAGAGGAAGACTTGGAGGTAACGCACCTCTATAAGGTACATTGCTAAAGAATGCTCAACTCTCGAGGAAATTGCCTACTATAACTTTTCGGTACCAGTTGGGGAGCTCTTGCAATTGAGGTTAGTCCAGGGGTCAGTGAACAGACCAATCGGCTGATAGTAACACAGACAACGAAAACGGGATGCGAAGCGGATACACCGACACTGTCTGTCAATCAAAAAGCGGTTGCGGAACGAAGACTTAAGATCTTACTTAGCTGCGGTATCATTGCAAGATCAAGTGCGTGGACATCTGCTGGACTACCGGAGCCTGCCAGATGGTATCGAACACGCATTTGACGCGTTTATCAGCATATAAAAGGTCAGTTGACGTTCCATCCAAGTCTACTAGTAACTATCGCGGCAGGATCGATAGGATTTCACGTGATGTTGGACCGTGGCAATCAAGGTACAACTTGATCTGCACTATAGTATAGTCAACGATAGATTATCGACAAGTAGTAGTGGGCAGAATCAGCTGTAGTACGTCCGTTCCTATAATATCTCAAAAGGTTAGCTAATGGAGATTCATCCTTAGAGCATCAACTTCAAATAGCAGAGCTTCCGAGTTCATCCCAGCGATGATGGCGAGATAACACCCCGCTCGTTCTAGCCGCCGTCACTAATACACTCCCTTACAATAGATATCGGGGGGTTTTCGGCGTCAATAGACATATATTCCTCTTCTCCTTATGACTTCAAGAACGTGCCAATATTTGCGACGATTCGCAAATGCGGGCTGTCGGTATTCCCTGTCTAAGCGTTGGTGGCTCTCTTTGGAACTCCAGACACGGCTGAACTTGGCCTCGCACACTTTCGGATGTAAATCTGATACCCGGCCAGTTCTCAAGGTGGCGAGTAAGTTGCGGGTCCATTCACGCGTAGTCTTCTTGTTATACATATAAAAGACGGGGCTAGGCCAAAAGACTGATAGCAGTCGCAGATATCCTTACAATTAAATATGCCCCCCTGGATCCTACCTCTTCGGCCTTCCACTCGTCTCTATGGAATCCGACGAATCCGTCCTTGCACACTTGGATACAAACAGGAATTCAAGCGGGCCTTCTCTCGTTATGAACTCTTTGGGTTGGCATTCAGTGTTAACAGTGTCATCCAAGGCATTGCGTGAGCTCCCCCCACCGGCAGCCTCCCTTATATTCTTCCGCTTTAACATTTTGTTCAAGATCTATTCTCGTTTACTCGATCCCCTACGGTGGCCCCGTATCGATGGTCTGGGCTGTAAGTCGCTTATCATTCCTCTCCCATCTCCAACCGGTTCGATAACCCGACGAAGTTCTTAACAGGCTGCATCTTTATCATATGCATCGCCCTCTCCATCGCAGAAATGGGCTCATCTGCGCCTACCTCTGGTGCTTTGTATTATTGGACATTCAATTATTCTCCTCCTTCATGCCGTAGATATCTTGCATGGCTTATCGGATGTGGGTTTTCCCCTCTTTCCCTGTGCCCTGTTGATGATGTGCCATTTCTAGATGTCAACACCATCGGATATATAGCAACAGTCGCCGCAGGGGACTATGCCTGCGCCCTCGCGGTACTGACAACCGTCACCCTAGGTACAGATGGTTCTTATGTAGCGACCTCTGGGCACATATAGTATGTCCTGTTGCTCACAAGCCCTGAGCAGCTTTGAAATCGTTTATATAGTGGCACCTTCTGTGCCTTACTAATCTCTCACGCAATATTAGCAAGCCTTGCAACGAAAGTCCTCGCTCGAATTCAACCGTTATACGTCCTTCTCAATATGGGGTGCGCCATCTCGTCTATCCTACTGTTTTCGTTCCTGCTAACTCCCCTACAGTGTTTTTTTTGCGTTCATCATCGCTCTCCCAATAGCTACCCCTTCGGAGTATAAGAACACCGCCAAGTATGCCCTCGGTCACTTTGAGAATGGTGCGTGGAGTCTTCAAAGTTCACAGTGATTACCTACTTGCACAGTTTCCGATTATAGTGATGGATTCGCCTTTATCCTGAGCTTGCTCGCTCCATGTTGGACGATATGTGAGCATGCATATATCTCATTGCTGATCTCACGCTCACGACTCTCTTCCTAGGCGGCCTGGATTCCAGTATACACACGTCCGAAGAAGCTTGGAACGCCCCTACCGCCGTCCCGTTTGCCATTCTGGGCTCCGTCGTTGTTGAATGTGTTCTCGGATTAGGTCAGAGCTTTTGCGTCTCCTTCGCTTCCCATATTTCTCACAGAGACGTACCAGCCGTAGTCATATGTCTGGCGTTCAACATGGGCACTGACCTCGTCACTCTTCTTTCCAGTCCAATAGAACAACCTATGGCAGCCGTGAGTAATCGATTGAAATGTTTTTCAGGACCGTCGTTGATTGAAATTCGACAGATACTCGCCAACAGCCTAGGAACTGGTGGAACAATAGCCTTCTGGGTATTTGTAGCGATCCTTCTGTAGGCCCGCCATGCAACATATTCTATCATATATTCATTCGCTCTTCCTTCCAGTTATACTTCCGTAATGGACGTCGTACCCAACCGCCTTCATCACTTCCCATCCTGACAAGCAGCTTCCCAGCTCGTAGCGTCCTCAAGACAAGTCTTCGCCTTCTCCAGAGACGGCGCCCTACCTCTCTCCTCCCTCTTCTACAACATCAACCCTTACACCGGCACACCAGTAAACGCCGTATGCATGTATGTCTTTATTGCCGGGCTTCTTGGCCTTCTCTCCTTTGCAGGGAGTGCAGCCATCGGCGCGATTTTCACTATGAGCGTGTTCTGTCCATACCTCTGCTACAGTACACCTATCATCGCACGCTTCTTCGGTGGGCAGTCGTTCACACCTGGGCCGTTCAGCCTTGGCAGAGCAGTATGTCATTCTCGTACTTGCAATACTAGAACCAATTGTTTATCCAGAGTGGCCCAGTGGCCTTTGTCGCTACTACGTTCATGATTCTGATGATGGTTGTATTTATTTTCCCGTCCGCACCTGCGCCTGTCGCCGAAAGCATGAATTACAGTGTCGTTGTCGTTGGGGGAATAATCACCCTTGCCACGGTGTACTACTTGATTAGTGGTCGTTTTTGGTTCACAGGCCCAGTTGTTACTGTTGCAGACCGTTCTGGGGAAATGCGTAGTGATGAGAAGCTGAGCATCAAGTCAGTGTAATCACTCTTGTGGAAATTTTCTTGGAGGGAATCATGTACGGCACGAATAACGATATTAAATTTAGTTAGGGTATGTAATATAAACGAGTGTCTGTCTAGCTAATACAATGCAGATATAGTGATAGCGTCGTACGAAAAATCCCACTAAACATCTCACCACTCAGGCGTAGCACTGTCCCGCTTCGGCGGTGCAGGACCTGGTGCTCCAGCTGCCTCCTTCGCGTTTGAGAGATTGCCTTCTACTGCTCCTGGGGCATGGTCAGGTTTGACTGGTGCTTCGACTGGAGGTTTGACTGGTGCCTGGCCAGGATCGACTGAAGGACCGCCCGCAGGGCCGGCAGGAAGGTTGCCTGAAGGGTTGACCGGAGGGCTGACCGGAGAGCTCTGCACCGGTGCTTCTGCAACCTCAGCAGCGTGTGCGACAGGGGATGAGTGACTCTCAGCAGAACCGGCTACCGCCTTGGGTGTATCTGTCGTAGTAGAAGGTGGTGTTGGTGAAGTGGCATTCAATGGCTTCTGGTCGCCATCTGCGGAACCATCCCTTGGAGGTAACGAACGACCACGAATACTGCCAGGAACATCTCGACGCTGGGAGGCCGGAGAGGGTGGCGATGGCGGAGACACAGGCGCCGCGTCGGTTGCACCCGTCAATGGCGTGTTAGGCGGCGGTGGTGGCGACTGTGACGGCAATGAAGGCGACTGAGGCGCGTTCGGGTCTGGATTGGAGTCGTCTCCTGAATCAGCAGCGCCTGAAGCAGATGATACGCTCTCCACCGACGCTTCTGATGCCACACTCGAGGCGTCAGATCCACAGTGAAGATTAAGAAGTGGACCGAGGAGTGAGCCAACAACGGGAACAGCGGATTCGACCGTACAAAGGAGGTTATTGACAACCTGGCGCTTCTGTACAACGGTTGTTGCTGGTAAAGTATATTAGACAACGCGCATATAATCAGGTATGCGAAGATTACGCACCACCTTCCACGTCTGACCTAGCCATGTTGAAGGAGCCACGGCGCGACGCCATATGGTGATTGCTGGAGGAAGTTGACATGCCAGTAGCCTGGGAAGTTTCACCAGCAGGCGCCGCGAGACTGGTTGACGACGACGAAATGGCGAGAGTAGCAAAGAGGAGCGATGAACTGGCTGGAATTTTCATGACTGTAACTGCAAAGAAATAGCAAAGGCGAGATGATAGCAATGAAGAAACAATAGGAAGGATGTGGTGGTTCGTGTCAAAGACGCGTAAAGGCGGGCAACCCAGCGCGTATCCGTATTTATACCCCAGCGACCAAACAGAACCAATCGGAAAATAGACGCAGATCCTGCTCAAATATTCGACGTGTCTTTGCGCATGATAATGTCCAAAATCATCCACCCCGTCCTCTGTACTCCATCTCCCAGACCTCTTCTTCGCCAAAGCCGCGATTCCGCCGCCTCATGCTCTGCGGCCCTCTCGCTGCAGCGCTTGAGCTCAAAACACAGTACTCCCAGAGATTGGCGCCAAATTGACGGAGAGACAGGCCCATACAGGATGACAGGAAACACCAGAAGATGGATGCGGTACTAGAAAATCCGGTCAGTCGACGGAACGTATCGCAAGAGAGAAGGTATCACATTAAGAAGACAAAGACGTAGAGTAGAGGCATCAAAGCTGCCAGGCTTTCATCTGTTTCCATGGGTTCGAAGACGCTCGTTGTGCAGTGTGAGTCGTAGGTGTCCGGAGTCCTTGTCAGTTCAACAAATCGGTCCGAATGATCCGACCTCCATGGATTGCCGAAAACTCAAACGGTCTAGCTAGCTCACTTCGAGTAACTGTCGACGTGTCAAGCATCCTCGTAAAATAACGGTCATTAATCAAAAAGCAGTGTCCATTTTTTTTACTTAGACATCATCGCCCACATGGGGAATCCAGACTTCTCGTGGACCTTGCAACCTTCGAAGTAATGTGCTTCTTCATTCAACGTCTCAAACCCACATTTCTGATAGAATCCAAGCTGTACAGGAATTTGTGCATCATAATCAGCTATTGCGACTTTTATTTGGGGTGAACGCACATTTTCTGGGTTTTCAACCTCGAGACACATCTTCGCGTCACCCTTCTGTGTTTCGGAACACTCAGACCATGATAGACGAACATAAACGTACATAGTACCTTGTCCCGAATCACGTCGATTAGCATAGCTGCTAAACCTCGACCACGATGTGACTTGCGGGTTCCTATCCATTGAAGATGCCAGGCCTCTTTCTTGACCCCCTCTCCAAACTCAGCCTCGGAAAAGGCAGCATATTCCGGGAGGAACTAGTACCAGAGGGCGTCACAATCGCAACAAATTCGACATATTTTATGTCGCTCACTCTAGTGCACCACCATTCGTCAAGTTCAGGACCCAGACTGGCCATCAACGGCTTGACTGCCTTGCCTTTCTCAGTGCTAACGTAGTGAGTGAAGTACTGGCATATCGACGACGAAACACTCACTCCTCGTACAGCTCGCGATTCGGAGGGAACCAAATCGCGCTGGCTATGACTTTGCCTTTCGTAGCCTCTTCAACGACGTACACCTCGCCCGAGAGAAACCCTGAAACAACGACAGAGCGGTTTAGATGATGATATGGATCCGTCTTCCTCCCCGTCAGAGTACGTGCAAAGTCATCTGTCACAGATTCATCTTCTACCATGGTGGAATATTACAGTAACGCAAGTACCTTCCGCAAATGCGTCTTTGAAGCATTCTACGACTTCATTGAATTTAACGGACTCTGGGAAAGATATACAATTAGCGGCGACTTCAATCCAGGACGGTCTAATTGGTACTACCTGGCGCCTCGGTTAGTCTTCTGACTGCAAAGCTTGACGACATGGAATCAACGCGGGCTTTGAACCCGACCCCTCTGCTATATATGCTGTCGAGCCTCGTGGGATGTATTTGATTGGGGAGGGCATGAGTCTCGCTGATCCCCTCCACCGCCCGTCTTCCTGTGGCGCCCACGCCTAAAAACGGAGCGTATGGCTATTGAATTCGTCTCATCATGACGCCTCATCCCGTTTTTAATTTCTCTCTCAAAACGTAATGCCTAATCTCTCAGCCAGGTTATTTTTCGACACTTGAAAAGTGGTATGTTCGGACTACCCGTATGAGGAAATCGACTGCATCCACCGCTCCTCCGTGATAGAAGGCCAGCGTTCGTAAACAAATTCACTTCCCCTGCTCATTTTCACGTAAAGCTGCTGTGTCTCGTGGTTGATCGTCAGGATCTCAAATAGGATATCATCCTTCGCGATGCGCCACTATAGTTTACTTATCATGATAGTGGGCCTCTCCGCTTCCGAGTCGCGATAGCTTCGCTGTGTGCTCCGCCATCTTGCCCCGTGGCTTTCGGAAATTGGAATTCGAACGCCAGTTTCTTGCCTGTACATTCCTCGCCGCGTTGCCTTGGTATAGCGATACCTTCGATACGGAATGTGTGCACCAGACTTCTGCTACGAGTAAGCGCCACTCCGTTACTTTGACCCCTTCGAACGGAACGTCGCGGTCTAGCAGTATATAACATAACTTGCCTGCATCCCATTCATCATCGGCAGTCTTGCATGTCCTTGACCAAACCTCCTTCCTCCTAATCCCTTCGCGAGACGATTAAAGCGTATTTGTTCCCTGGCCAATTCTGCTCCCCAGTGACGACGTGTCAGGCGTAGCTCGGTAGAGTAACGTTCTCATTATTCAATAAATAGGATATACAACCTTTAGATCGTGAAGCCCTCCCCTAGATACCAGCACTAGAAATTGGACAACGTATTTATGATATTAATCTCGTCATGGATTATGAAAGTCTTCGATGTTCCTAAAACGCGCGTGAGACTAGTCTTCTGCCAAGCCCGGCCATGACAGACTTACCGGTGTATGTGTCGTTTCGTAGTCAACGTGTACAAAAGCCCGTTCAACATCAGGCAGCTCCTCGATCCTGTCTTGCAATTGTTGACTAACGTCATGGGCTTTGTACAACGGAGTCGTCGCGTCCATGACAATGTCAATCTCGACGAAATAATCCGGGCCACTCTGTCAAGTGCTCCGGTGAGTCTAAAACCCGAAGTCGGTTTTCAAGGAAAACTCACATGGTACGCCCGAACGGTATCTATTTTCTGAATATCATCGTTGAACGTCATCGAATTGTATATCAGCAGCTGCAGAAACTCGTGTGGAGCTGATTTTCCAGCTAACAGTTCGAATTGCCCGTATATTGTTCTCGACCACGAGATGATGATGCCAAGTCCGATCTAATTCAGAGGGTCAATAGCCGGGAGAGTCAATCATGTAACACCGCTTACGATGATGGCTCCCATGGGATCAAGGTCTGCTCAATAAATCAAAATCTACCCAGCGACATGAGAAAAAGGACACGGACACCATCTTAGTTTGCTACCGCCGGTAGACATGAGAATACCTTTATGAACATGGTCTCGCATCGCAGTCGAATGAAGCAGGCAGACGCACCAAAAGTATTAATCCACAAGTCGTTGCGGTGGTCTTCCCAGAGCACCCGCACCTGGCTCGAGTTCTCGCGGAACGGGTAGCAGAGCAGGAATAATAGAAATTTCACGCCTGAATCTTCCCGGTGAGCTTGCGGTTATATGGGAGAGCGAATACGCGGCGCACCTAAGGCGGCGGCGACTGCAATAATGGAAGGCAGGTGGAAGGCCTTCAAATCATCGTTTGACTTGGATATAAACGACCGGACGGCTTCCACGACAACGATGAGATTTACGCAAGCCATTCTGTATCACATTAGAGACTTCAGGGAGATGGCAGAAGAGACAGACGTCGTACAAAGAACCTGCTCAGCATAATAAGAACGACGACCATTGATTAAGAATCAAGGGAACTGACCGTAAACAACGTTGCCAATATTTTCTAACCGGGCACCTCCTACAGGCCATTTGCTACTATCGAGCTTCTCGGCTTTCCGATGTAACCAGAACAGAACAATATTGCTGCCAATGTCAAACACGGAATCTATCCCGGTAGCCAGGAGCGACAGAGAGAGCGACGAGACAGCCGCGTACACTGTCATGATAGTTTATAAGTCATTCGAAAGGCATTGCTATATGTTTGGACCCACTCTGAAGGACGCACAACGCGAGATTCGAGATTAGACTCGCCCATACCGCTATCTTGACCTGCCAAAAATAAGTATAAGCTTCAAGTTCCGACGTCATGCAAGGAGACAGACGAAAAGTCGCGCTGAATCTTCCTCGTCCTTTGCTTCAGTCGTATGCTCTTCCATAGGTTTGAGCAAATATGAGATGAGCTAAAAACACCAGACGATCAGACGACGACAAGGAAGCGCGTGGACTTCGAACTGACATCATTCTGCTTATTCTGATACTTCACGATCGCCTTGCCCTTTTTCCTACGTCGGATTTCCTCCAGTTGCGAATCTGTCCTGAGGCCTTCTCGTAGGTTATACGGGTCAGTGACCAGCCCTGTCGATGACGCCCGCTCGACGTCGGCCTGAAATCCGTCCTCGCTGCTCAAATTCGACTTTTGATCGGCGCCCAGCGTATTGGGATCCTAAGCAGTGGGCGGACCCGTAAGTTCGGGTTGGCGCGATGGATGAGGATGCGCTCACACTCGATGCCGACAGGCTCCTTGTTGGCGTCGGGGGCTCTGGGACCTTTGAATCAATAAGCATAAGTGCATGAGAGAAAAGATAACAGGAGAAACAGCTTGCTGTAAAGTACAGTGGGAAACCGGGAGAAAACCGAAACAGTGGAACACAAGCTGACAGCAAGCGAATCTGATCAATGAAATCTGAGTTACCGTACCATTGGATCCTATCTCAAATTCAGCAATGCGGGGTTGGTTCGAGACACAGACGACGAGAGCGATAGTCTATGTCTGCCAGATCAGTCGCCGGGGTAGAGAACAGAGAGAATAGTTCTCGGCTTGATGGCAAATTTTCGTTCTCCGTTCAAATTGTGCCCTGAAGCAACCTCTCACACGTCTGTCGCCAAGCATAAATTACAAGATCATCGGTTGACCATTATCCAGGTGGAAACTGAATACATATGATCAACGTAGCAGTGGCTGACCTCGATCAGAATAGAAACACCTCCTCTGAATGGGAGATGCCGGTGCATTTCTTGACTCTTTACCACCATGCCTGAGCCACTTCCGCCGAACTGTTTTCTCCCACCCTCTGATGAATACGCAGCGTACGCATCTTGTTTGCAGCTCGAAGCTTCTGGTGCAAACTGGGGCGACCTGGCGAAAGAGGCCTCTGAAGTCGCCATGTTCAAATTCAGCCCACAAGTTGCGGCGCGAGTCCTGGGATACGCACTCGTTCACTCTCCTTCTACCAAAGGCAAGGCTTGCCTCGCGCAAGAAATAATCAGCTGCAAGGATGATCGCGAGTTTCTTGCGGGCCTGGCGTATTTGTATGTTATAGCCATGTTTAGGATCTGTACGTTCTCGTCCTCTTCTTACTCCATGCAAGAATGACGTTCATTGCAACTAGTTAAAAATCCCAAGGGTGCAGTACTGACGCCTCTGTCAAGACCTAGTTCCCGATCACCATTCCAAGCAACGGCAGACAGCATCGAAACCTTGTTGTCGCAGCCTACTGCCAGTTCAAGTGATGCTAAAAACCTGGTAAGTAAAATCCTCAGAGCGCCACTCCCGGCTGAAACTCCTCAGGCTTTGGTACGAGACAATTATCGGTGTATACTGTCTGGGAAAGTGGACACCGACAGCCGTGTCCACGGTCTGACAACTAGAGCAGCCGGCGAGTGTGTGGACGGTACACAGCTGGGTCACATATTCAGTCAATCGATGACGGAGCATATAGCCGGACTAACAGATGCCGCGCAGAGAAAAGTTTGTCTATTTTCTCCTGGTATTTTTCTGTCCTTCCATCTAATCTCGATTTGCTTGTCAGCTGAAATGGGCAGTTACTGCTTTTGCCGTTGTCGAGCGATTTACCAAGATTCTGGTTGCCGAAGAGCTCAATCAGAATAACATTCACAGAGCGGAAAATACATTCACGATATCAGCCGGCTTGCATATGGCGTTTCAAGGGCTCAGGGTATCTCTTCTTCCAATTGAGCCTGTAAGTGAATTGTATTTCTTCGTCTTCCTTCTGAACGCGAGATCTGCATAGGATGATAGCAATCTGAACACGTATAAAATTCAGACTTATCCTTCTTACCTAAAGGTAGATTATGGACTTTCGGACCAAGTGACGCTCACAGATGCGACGGGCGGGAAAATTCCTCTTCCCAATCGTCGTTATTTTCAACTCCATGATGCTTGTGCTAAGATATTTCATCTCTCTGGGGCCGGGGAGGTCGTGGAACAGGTATTCCGAGATATACAAGAGGTGAAGGTCTTAGCAGAGGACGGAGGATCCCATAACCTTTTGTCTTGGGCACTTTTATCATCCCCACAGGTGCAATCATGATTACAGAGGAGTTCCACGCAAAGTCCGTTTCGACGATATTTCAAGCCGTGCCTTCCAATACCAAATGGAAGGCGCATTTCAGTCGGCAATGAAGATAAATTAGAAGATGACTTGAGTATTGGCTATGTACTATCTTTATGCTCTCGACACCAAATCCACTTGTCCTAATAAAGATTTCGACAAAATTCGCTTGCCTCTGAGCGAAAGAAATATGCAAGCCTGGATGTCATTTCGTCAGGCAACGAAATATTTCGTATTTTCCAACGGTGATTCAAGTCGATTTCGATTTCGGTTAACGACAACCTGCTTTAACCAACAAAAGCGGTAAGAAAATGGAGAAATTGTCTATCTCAACCTCAAGAACTGGATAGAGACTCGTGGCGTGTCATTTTAAGGAATTCGTAAGCTTGAAGCGCGATGCGTGAGTGTTCAAGCGTTAGTGAACGGGCAGCCCTGGATGCCCTGGATGAGGGGCGATCCCGCGCCTTCCTTCAGTTAAAAACAGACGAGACAGGCCAAGACTCATTCATTCACGCACATTGCTCGACGGTAGATGCGGGGAACGGTTGAGGGAAATAGTGATAAAACGGATCATATTGTCCTTGAGATAACAGTGACGAATGGGTATGCAAAGTCTAACTCAAGACATAGAAATACAGCGTAATGCGAGCCCTTTATCCTTGACCTCGTAACGTGACGGTCATTGCGCTTGAACAACTGAGTGAGGCGGCAATATGCGCGTAGTCTAAATAACAACAGCAGCAAGAACGTATCCGTCGTCTTCCGCGCATCACCAGAATGGCTGAGCGTAACACAAAGCTCGTCATCAAGAAGGGTCGTGAAAGAAGCTTCCTTCCTCGCGTTCAGGATCCTCAAGGGGTCGAGGTACGAACGACGTGGTTGAATCCAGGGATGGTACGGAATTGATCGGAAGGCACACGTTCGGACGAACTCGGGTTGACATTTGTGGCTTTTCGATGTGCTTCTTAGTGACCCATCAAAGTGGCCGTACCACGGGGTAGTCTCGTTACCTTGCTGCTCGAGCGTTCCTTGCCAGAAGCCTTCTTAATGCGTGTTCGAACTACTTTCGTCGACATGTGTCATAAGGAAATGGCGGAAATGACGGGTCCGGGATCATGGAATATCTAACGCGTTCAAACGGTCATTGGCGATCCATTCGACAATAGACTTGATAGCGCAGGCGGGGAGGACGGGGGCAGAGACGACCGCGAAAGACGACGTTGGGGTGTCGCCTGTACTGATAGCGACGATGCAGGATCAGCAGAGGGCTCGCGTCTTCTTTTTGCGCGTCGAGGTGTCACAAATTTCAAGAAGACGTGACGCGCTTCCGCGGATATTTTCCACTTTTTCGGCCATTTCTTTGCTTAACTCGGTATATCGTATCCAGCTTCTTAATGCCATCCGCCGGCGACGTCGTAGCCATATCAGGTGGACTAAATCATGCCTGTACGCGTAGGGAATCTGGATTCTGGCTGCAGACACTTGAGACTCTACTGCCACCATGCCTCCCAACGTCGCCAACAGTGCTGCAGCCAAGAAAGTCGCCGCCAAAAAAGCCAAAAGAAAAGCATCTCAGCAGGCCAGTAATGGTAAGTATCTTGACAATATCGTCAGAAAACAACCGCTGATAGATTATTTTGTAGCTAAAGAGGCTGAAGTTGCGTCGTCCCAGATCGATGAAGATGTCCCGTTCATAAGATTCTCCTACGGTGTTGTGGAAGATAAAGGTTCGTTACTCTAATTTATCCTTAACCTATATTCATATTCGGATACCAGCTCTTCCTGAGGGATATGTCGAAGCAAAAATCAAATTTGTGGAAACCGACCCCAACAAGACATGGGATAAAGAAGACTTTGATAAGATGCTATACACTTCTCAGCCTCCTATCAACTCGGATACCACCCTCGCTGATTTCCCGGGCGGCTGGACCGAATGTATCATATCCGCTCCGCTGAAAAACACCATCCTCGCTACCCCAGGCTATCCTCTTTATATCAAGCAACCAGACACACCGGCGCACCGCATCTCCGAATCTCCAGGGAAAGGCCTAGGAATGTTCGCGACACGCAAAATCGCTGTGGGCGCTCTCATACTCGCTGAAAGAGCTCTGATGATATCGCCTGGCGGGGCTAGGGGAGTAACGCCAGATCTTTTGCGCGAGTACCCTGGAGAGCAGGCCAAACAAGTGTTACTCTTCGAATGGGAAAGGCAGCTTGACCTTGCTTTCAAACGTATGCCTAAAGAGCACCAGACGGCTTTCATGGCGCTGCACAACAGTCATACTCAGGATGGAAGTGGTCCGCTTATGGGTGTTATTCGAACGAATGGCTATGGACTTGCGGGTCTTCACGATGAAGGTTTGTACAATAGCATAAATGATTTTATCCTATCTCCTGATTGTCTTCACAGCGCGGCCTGGTCCGGGGGGAGCTTACTCGGGCGTCTTCAACGAACTGTCCCGCTTAAATCATAGGTCAGACTTAATACAACTTGTGTCTCTGCGCGGGCCTTGACATAACTCCATCTGCAGTTGTCGTCCAAACACGTACCGTACATTCGATATGGCATCTTTTGCCATGGAGATCCGTGCTGCTCGTGACATCGAAGAAGGCGAAGAATTGACTACGTACTACTCGGATTTGCTCGTCCCGACTGCCACGCGGCAGCAACAGCTCGAACCCTACGGTGTACGCTGTGATTGCATATCTTGCTCCAACCCTGGCGTTTCCGATGCTCGTCGAAGGGAGATCGTGAAGAAATGTCAAGGAGATATCCTTGCTGACCGATTCCAACGATGGACCACGAATCCAAGTCTATCTGACGACTATGCACTTCGGGAGGGAGAAAGGCTGCTGAAGCTCGTGGAGGATGAGGGCCTTGAAGTAGAGATGTGCTACAGCGAACTTCTGTCGCATCTGGTCATGGTCCATTCAGCATTGGGGAACAGAGAGGAGATAAGCCAATATACGATTAGGTGGACGACGGCACAAGTCGCTAGAGGGCGCTCTTTGAAAGAAATATTTGAGGAGATCATGACGATGAAACGAACCTTTGTTACCGTTTTCAATTGCCGTGGGCGTCGAGGAGAAAGTAGCGGGGATGTAGACAACGTGACAGGGAAATTGAGAGAGATGAAGGTTTGAGTCTTTGACGCTGACCTTTCTGCTTTCTTTCGCGTCTTTCTGGTAAAGAGTAACAGTGCTTGTATTTTCTCTTGTACTTACTTGGCCGTAATATCATGGTGTTAGTGTTTTTATAGTGTACCGGTTAAGTGCAACACAAGTCCCAAGATCTCATCAAAGAACACGCCGACAAAGAGTACATAC
Organism: Armillaria borealis; assembly: GCA_030435635.1. Taxonomy (NCBI): domain Eukaryota; kingdom Fungi; phylum Basidiomycota; class Agaricomycetes; order Agaricales; family Physalacriaceae; genus Armillaria; species Armillaria borealis. The sequence goes on along the minus strand of JAUEPT010000080.1, from coordinate 167,809 downwards.
ATATTCATACTACAGATATCACTGGCAAGTATTCAAGTCGACAAAGCAGAGGTTGAGACGCTTCGTTCATCATTCGGCGCACGGCCTCATTCATCCCCGTCACTCCAGGCACGCGATTCACACTCATGTTGCAGAGCTTTGCCAACATTGCGAAGGCTGAAACAACTCTGCTTCAAAATTCACCTGGATCAGACAGGTCAAAACCAATCACAGTCACAGCATTTCCTTCGCATTCCCTTCAGTGTCTTCCTCGACAGCCTGAGTTTCATCGCTGTTTGACTGGCCATCGGATTCTTCTCCAGTGCGGAAGAGCACAGACCGACTTCTATAGTCGGGCCACTCCCAATCATCTGCCGAAATTTCGCTTATCTGGTGTCTGAACACGCTCGTGTCAATGGAAAGTATGCGAGCACTTCGAACGAATACTCACGTCTCACGCAGATGCTCCTCCAGGTCGCGACCTCTAGTCCTCAAAACGGTACAGTGATTGCAGATGTACTTCTCCAGCGAATATAAGTAGTTGTATTTGCGTTCCTTTTCAGACCTTTCGAGAACTTTGAATCGCTTGAGCTCTTCAGGGTCCTCAAGAAGCGTCCAGCAATTTTCACCGGCAACCGTAGAGCCAGAATGGTACTTTGAATTAGAAGTCAGATTGCGCTGTGCGGTGCCCAGTTATTGAGAACCCACCGCTGCAGCTCGCCAACGCATCACATGCTTAAACCCATCTGTTTGACCGTCAGAGCAATGGTTGCATATTATGCGGCAGTCTAGCGCATCCATATCCTCATGCGTCGCAGTTTCTGGATCTAAACCACAGGTTTTGATAAGACACGCCACCTTATCCACTGATTCTTGGTCGATCGTGAATTGGCGCTCGGACCAAGCCATACGATGGGAAATACGCCTCAGCGCATATGGTTTCCAGTCTTCATCGTTGAATAGTTTGGCAGGTTGCCGGAATGGACAGCGATGAGCCAAAACATAGGGGTATAGGTAGAATTCGCAGCATTCGGTGCAGGCGAAGACGGTTGTGGCAAGGTGGACGTCCGGTTTTAAACCTGCTTGCTCCATCAGTTCCGTGAGTTCGGAAGTTTGGGCCTCCCGCAACTTCGATGCAACATCAGGAAGATGAATCCACATGGCCTGTAATGAATCGGCAATGGAAACATCTAGCGGTGTGTCGAAGAAAAGCGTAGAGAAAGGTTCCTGGACCAGCACATCGTCCGGTTTAGGGATGATAGGAAGCAAGGGCTCATCCCGCATAACAGCAGAATAGGCGTCTTCAAATAATCTGATCCTTACTTCAACAGCGCGAATCCTCTCCCTCCTGAGTCTGATGAACTTGTGCTGCCGTGCTAGGGTGATGACAGCATCTGACATATTAGACCAGACTTCCGCATCGAACCTCAGCATTTAATTACATGTGAGTGGAGGATACGACTTACCTCGTTCGGTTAAGGCTTTCGATTGCCTGATATATTTTTGCGAACGCAATTCATTGAGAAAGTTCGGATTTTTCACCTCATCATCCCATCCTAAGGCGGTCAAGCGCTCAAGGACTCTAAAGCAGAAATGGCGAGTGAGCGACAACCAAAGGAAACAAATATATCAAGGTACCCTTCAAGCCTTTGGATACGGGTAGCGTCAAGTTCATTAGAGCGAACTTCTGCGCGTCTCTCGGACCAGATTTCACATTGTCGGGCATGCTACAGTTGTGTGTGACACAAGAAGAGTCAAAATATTGCAGAAGAACGTACAGAACGGAGTTGTCCGAACGCAGCCTCCTTCTCCAGTCTCCAAGCCTCCAACTTGACCCGGTCCCCGCCGAACGAGTCGGATTCCTTGCGCATAGATTCTATGGAGGGCACATGGGCGTAACGATAGTATATACGTCCTGTGAAGAATAAGTTCAAGCGGGGTACCAGTATAGGCAGCGCTTACGTCCGGAGGCACCGCACCTGAACTCGAAACTGGGAATTAAAGGATTAAAGAATCCATTGTCGCGGTCAAACGTGAAACTAAAATGATTCATAAGAGAAATAGGATAACACAAAGAACACATACAGATCGGAAGTCTCTAGACATTTTCGGCAATATTTTGTCCTTGTTTCCCATTGCACAAATTTCGTCAGGTGCAAACAATTCTGCCAATAATGTAAGATCATAGGGTGCAAGAGACGACTTTCCTCACACTACAATGTTTATCAAAGGCTAAATGAGCAAACTTGGGTTCACTTAAGTCCTCTGGCAACGGGGGCAGCTTATCAACGTTTTCACGCGCTCTCTTCCAAACAAAAGAGGAAGAGCGCCGAAGCAGCAGGGCGCGAAGGTCCTTTGTGGTACGGGATAGTCGGAGGAGATCGAGAGGCTCTAGGTTGGAGAAAATCTACGGAAAATGTATTTGTGGCTTAGCAGTGGGGCAACAATAAGTATGCTGAACATGCCTCGAAAAGTACATCCAAAGGCGTTTCTGCAACCTTTTGGAGAAGACCGCGTAGTCTACGACGCTTCGGAGCAGCTTGGGTAATATTTTCCGCATCTTGATTAACTTTCTTGACGTGAGGCTTCTTCTTGATAGGGGCCACGTCTGCGTAATCTTTGCTGTGGTCATCTTCAGGTTCGGATTCAATATAAGTCTGGGTCCTCTTGGTTGCTGCACGCTGAGACCGACGTAAAGGAGCCATAATGAACGATAGGTAGAAGATAAACGTTGTTTGTTTTACAGTGGCCATTGGAAATGAGAAGGTGACTCTGTGCGCACGTGATCGCACTCGCGCTATTGTTGTACCAAAAAGGCAAGGCGATGGCGAAGTTCGGAGAGACGTTCCGAAGGCTACAGATGTGATGTGATTGTGTACAAGCATTCTAAATTTCTAAAGAAAAAAGAAAATGGAATGTTTGGGACGCTGAATCGTCATGACCGAGAGCTCTGTTTTAGGTTTGTCATTCTCCAGAATACAGTGCTACTACATAATTGCTTACAACCATATTTGGTCCTGATATAAGTACTTGGATATCGGAAGTATGGGTCGTGGCCGCATGGAAACCCGTAGTACCAACTACTATGATTCTACCGGTCTCTTTAGATCCAGTGGACTACTTTTCGACGCATGTTTTTAGAAATACACCTTTTCCTTTGATACTGAAGGATGTCCGGTTGACAAGCCAGTCACAATCATCCGAAGATATTCTGTGTATGTTGTGTCTGGTAAAGGACAGATCGCATCAGGATAACGTGTGGAAAGCATCGCGGCACTTACGCTTCAAGCAAATGCTTCTCCAACTCGTGACCTCTGCGCCTCAAATTTTTGCAATGGTTGCATATGTATATCTCGCTGAAATTGTTGCAATTGTACCCAGTTTCCTTGTCTGATTTCTCGAGGATTTTGACACATTCTAGCTCTCCATCATCGAGTAATTCCCATGCTTGTGGATTGACAGTCGGGTGATCAGTGTGACACTGTTGAAGGATGATCAGTCATATGGTATGCACTAATAGCAAAATAGCCTACCGCAGCAATTTGCCACCGCATGACGAGCGTCCCGACCGAAGTGTTGCAATGCGTACATACTACACGACAGTCCAATGAATCCGTATCCTCATGCGTCGCAGTCTCTGGGTTCAGGCCACATGCTTGAATGATATGCTGCACCCTTCTGAGTGCTTCTCCGTCGACCATGTACTGGCTCGCTGACCAAATTGCTGCATCCCCGCGGCGCGACAAATGAGTTAGCGCATAGTTCTTCCAGTTATCAGGATCGAAGGTTTCCCAAGGATACGACAATGAACAGCGATGAGCCAAGACATAAGGATATTGGCAGAGGCGGTCGCAAAAGTTGCACTTGAAAAAGGACGTAGCAAGGTTGAGATCCGGTTCCAAACCCTCTTTCAGCATCAGAGCTTTTAGTGAGGAATCCTGAGTCTTCCGCCACTTGTCGGCAACTTCTGGAAGTTGGGCCCATGCAGCCGTCAAGGACTCCGTGACATCCTGATCCAAGGGCGTGGCGAACAGCATTGTTGAGAAAGGCCTTAACAAAGCCGCGTCCACCGCTTTTGGAAATATAGGAAATAGGGGAATGTCGCGTGTAGCAGCGGAGTAGACTACATCGAACTTGTTCATCCTCATCTCGACGGCACACGTCAGCCTATCAACTCTACGCCTTTTGACCATGGAGATCAGAGTATCTGACATGGTGGACCAGGCTGGAACGTTAAGCATCAGTCAGGAAGCATCCGAACTGAAGCAGATGAGAAACACACCCCGCTCAGTCAAAAGCCTTGACTGCCTCACTAATTTATGGTATCGTAGTGCATTAATGAGATTCTGATTCTGCAGTTCATCGCCCCATCCTAGGATAGTTAGACGATCAATGACTCTGAAATACCTGAGGTGAGATTGAATTATAATGGAAGAAAAGAATGTGGTTACTGTTCCAGTCTCTGACAGCGGAGTTTATCGAGCTCGTTGGACCGATCTTCTACACGGCTATCAGACCAATCGTCGCATAATCGCGCATGCTGCAGATTTCATCACATGGGGACCAGGATAATCATGTGGGTGGACATACAATCTGCAGTGTCGCGTAAGCATCCCGTTTCCTCGACACCCAAGCATCCCGCATTTCGTCGGACAATGATTTAGATTCCTCGCGCAGAACCGTAATAGCTGGAACATAATAGTAACGAATCCCTGCAACAGATCAGTCAAGGCGTAAGATGAATGCCATGGAAGTGCTTACTACGTCCTGACGAAGACGAGAAATCACAGAAGGGAACAAAAGAAGCAAAAGGTTCGGGTGTCGCGTAAGTATAACTCCGGGAATCATACTTAGAATAAACAACACAGAAACCGGAAGGAAATGACGTACAGTCTAGAATCCGTAAGACATTTTCGGCAATATTTGGTCCTTGCCTCCCACTGAACATGCGGTGTGGAACGCAAACAGATCTGCCGGTGATGTGAGATTGTAGAGGGATAAGTACAGGAGATGACTTCGCTTACGTCGCAATGTTTATCAAAGGCCAAATGTGCAAATTTGGGTTCACTCAGATCCTCTGGCAAGGGCGGCAACCCTTCAACATTTTGTCGCGCTCTCTTCCAAACGAAAGTGGAAGAGCGCTGAAGTAAAAGTGCGCGAAGGTCCTTGGTAGTACGAGAGAGTCTGAGGAAGTCCAACGGGTCGAGTTTGGAGAAATCTAGAGAACAAGAAGTTGTGGTTGTGGCTTAGCAGTGGCACAACACGACGGTCGACGTCGGACGCGCTTCAAAAAGTATGTCTAAAGGCGTTTCTGCCACCTTTTGAAGGAGCCCACGTAGTCGACGACGTTTCGGAGCAGCTTGGGTAGCATTTCCCGTATCTTGGTTGACTTTCTTGACGCGAGGCTTCTTCTTGATAGGGGCCTCGCCTACATAATCTTTGCTGTGGCCATCTTCAGGTTCGGATTCAATGTCCTTGTAGGTTCTCTTGGTTGCTGCACGCTGAGACCGACGCGAAGGAGCCATGGTTTGCGCTGATGATCGACTGCAAGATGCAAATTTAAATTAGAACTGAGCCTGACTCCGCATCCACGTGATCGCACCCACACTATTGTTGTACCAAAAAGGTAAAACCCATTTCTAGATCAGTTCGCTTCGACGATCGTCAGCCCCAATTACAGGCATATCAGCGTCTGTCTGCTAGCAAGAGTATTGTCAAAGTCTGAAGCAGATCTGAAGAACGAGCTTCTCGTAGTCCTTTTCGAAGTTCTAGTATCGTCGTCTAAAAATTGCATCATTAGTGCAAATGATATTCATCATGACATGCTACGCACTGGGGTACATTTTCAATTTGTCGAAACATGTTCACCATGGCTCTCTAGCGTTTGCAATTTTCTTTCTTTATGAGAGAACTCTGATTTCCCAAGCGATACATCTCGGATACAAATACAGCTGCTTTCCATATTACCTTTCACATCGAAGTACACATCTACACGAACAAGGCCTGCAGAATAGTACGAACACCCCACGCTCCAGGATCAGGCACTTGTTCCTTCGTCAACAAACTACTGTCCACGTAGGCACTTCTTCCAGCCTTCGCCTTGACGTTTTTCGTATACTCTGCAGCATCCGAAGCATCTTTCACCGCAGACGGGAAGCCTTGACCGATATTGGTAATGAATGCCGCAAGTGGGTCGATGAGGGTACGCGAAGGAGGACGAGCACGAGTATAGGTGTAGAGCTTCGCCAAAGCATCCGACAATGCCGACTTCCATATGTCGTCTGTCACAGTGGTAGAGGTGCCAGCATTGGCTTGGAGTCCTTGCGCCAAGGCAGAGAAGAATATCCTTCGTCGCAGATAACGTGTTATTAAAGCACAGGACATCAAGGGAAGACGACATACGAATAGAGTGCACCACTGGTTCCACCCATCTTCTTTTCGGCGACTTTGGCAATGTCAACGATATCGTTTACGAGATCGATTCCTTTGATGTTGCCTGCAACGATCTCTTCGCTGACGCCTTCAGAGCCGGCTTTCAGTGTAAGCCCTACGGTAATCATGAGTTTCATCCAGTGTACTGGTGTCAAAATCAGAAGGAGCATACCACAGTCTCCGTCTCCGGCAATGGTGTCCATTCGGGTGATTTCAGGCTCCTCTTTTACCACGGCTTGGCAAGCGCGTTTAATGGCCTCGATGAACGCCGTGGGATCTGCCGCTGAGAGGCTGCCAGCTTCTGTTGATTTGGTGGTAGTAGTCGACTTGAGATCCTTATCCAACGTAAAAGACGCGTTAGGCTTTGAAGCTGACGTCCATTTCCATCCTGGAGTCTCAGCCTTTGCATCAAGGAGGGAGAGGACCTTCGAAGCCTTTGGCGCGTCCGCGTCTTCTTCCCGTGGAAGGAGGACAAGAGAGATCGAGAACCCGGGCATGTTCAAACTGGTCATGAATGTGCCTGAGATGATTCGCGATACGACAACTTTGCGACTCTTTAACTCTTCGTGGGCAGCGTGCGCGATACCACCCAGTTCGAGCTCACTTAGACCTCCGAGGTTATTGACAAGGAGTACAACCTCATCTTTGCTGTCGTTCTTGAATGGGAGGAAGGAGCGCTCTTTATCGGTTGTGGACATGATAAGGTCAAGCAACTGCGGGATAAGATCCTTCAGAGGCGGGACAGGCTTAATACGCTTGTTTCCCGACTCGTTGTGGATCCCGAGTCCTATCTCAATCTCGTCCGCGGACAAATGGGTTTCACCCGTGGCCGTACCTGGGACATGACAATGCTCGAGGCCGACCCCAATGGTGCCGATACGGGAAGAGACGTATTGGGCGATGCTGTATACTTCATCAAGACTGCCGCCCTGAGCTGCCAGTGCACCGGCAATCTTGTAGACGAGGACGACGCCAGCAAGACCTCTAGAAGTTGCATTAGTACTTTGGTAAATCCTCTGAGACCGACAAGGGAGAATCGGCGTCAATATGTTCGTGCATGGCAGAGTACCCTTGGCAATCATCCCAAATGGAGAGATTTTGGAAGGCCGATGACAAGACGGATGCAATTCACCTTCGACCGACGATGTCTCCTTGGGTTTTCCCGACTGCGACGTCGTCACCGACAACTAAGAACTTGACTTGATTCGGTTTCTTGCCATGCTCAGCTGCATATTGTTCCTTTGCCAAGCCGAAATTCAGCACGTCACCCGTGTAATTCCTGCGTCGTTGAGATTCGGAAGACCCTTAAGCGGAAGTTGAATACGTACTTGACGACAATGAGGGTTCTGGATCAACGTTAGCACAAGATCATCGTGACACGGTCCACCCCGACTCACCCGGCATCGTTTTCAACGAGATCAATTCCACGACGGACCTGGCTAGCATTTGGGGAGGCAAAGACACTTCCACAGACAGCCGCTGCACGTGAAGCTGTCAGCCTCGGTTCACAATCGGGTTATCATCTATCAGTACATACCGCTCAAAATACCCTCTCCAACGAAGCCAGCATGGGACGGCTCATGTCCTGAACCTCCACCACATATAACGGCGACTTTGGATGGATCAATAGCTCTCTTGTAGACAACTAGGCATAATTCTGCGTTGTGAATCAAATAGCAGCTTATATGACTTGCCTTGATTCTCCGGGTCGTATGCGAGCTGGGGATTGACCGCGCAAAGACCCTGCAGAGACTCTGATACCAGGGTTGCGGGGGCGTTCAGAAGGTGCTTCTGCAAGGACATGGTGCAGGTCCAAGTTCAAACAGGTCCCGAGTCTGACTGACAGGCATGGTGCGCTCCGGCCCGAAGAACGCAACCTCGGTCCGGGGTGTTTCTTGAAGCCCGTGAATGACGTCTGCAAGGCACATGACCACTGTTCAATAGCGAGTCGCGTTGAATACTCACTCGTATCTGTATTGCAGTAGACTCCATTGATGCCTTAGAGTTGCATGATCACGGACTCGGAGTCCTTCTTGGGAGCTGGGGAAGAATCGAAGGCAATTGCTTCTCTTGACAGTCTCAAGAGTCTAACAATTCCATACTCTGCGCTCTACTGTACCCTAACCTGCCTAATGCTCTGTTTCCCGGAGAGTTTTCATATCATGGTTGTCCAGGCAAGTCCTATCTTCTGGCTGTCAAGATTAACCTCACTACGAAGTCTCTAAGGTCGTAGAAGTGCCGCATCCGCCAATAAATCCTGTTCATCTCTCTCTTTACGCTACGTTATCCCTTGCAACGAAAGACATACTTCGCTCATACTGGGAAGATTCGCTACGCTACTGTCTGCAGTCGTCCAAATCCAGAAGACTTTGGTCACCTTAACTGTTGGCATAACGGAGAAGCGTATATTTCAGTTCGTTAAGCTTTGGTGATGGTGGAGTTTGTACAATGACGGTCAGGATCATTCCACAGATGCCTAATGCTCAATTTTACCAAGGATGTGCACTCTAATGGCCTTATACCACTATTTTCTGGATCGCAGAATCATACTCAGTGCGGCGGCTATTTCAAGGCGTCAGAAGACTCCCAAGCCATGACGGTACTGCATGACTTAATGATGCATGCCCTGTTTATGATTTGATCTGATTTCTTATCGATCCATCTCTGGAGTCGCTTTCATGCCATCCTGAACGTTTCTTCATCATACGCAGAACTAAAATATCTTGTCGTTCAAAATCTTTGCTTGCCAGTGCCATATACCTTAAAGAAAGCAAATACTACCCACTCCTGCGGAATTCAGTCCCCGGTGAGCCTCGACGTCTTAGTATTCCGGTGCCTGTCTTATATAGCTTCACAGAGATGTCGCTATCTCAGTCAAAGTCTCCCATACCCGTTACGGCCGGCGCGCACACACTCTCACGCAGCTTATTAAGGTGCCCTGAATGTGGATATGCGCCGCCAGAGAAAAGCATCGCCCCCACTCTCCCTTCATCGCGATTCGAGGAGCTCTCGTCGTGCAACGATGCTCCCCTAGACTCAGAACGTACATCGCTCGAAACCGTTGTCCGCGAGGGCGAAGCCAGCCTGTCTTCTCTGCCCCACCGTATCGCTGCCGCCAGAGAAATGCTTAGAATTCTCCTCCAAGAAGAGACCCGTACTGTTAAGCATATCACGGATGCAAAGGTTCTTCTCAATCCCGTTCGCAGACTACCAGCGGATGTGCTGATCGACATATTCGCCGCATGTCTCCCCGAGCATACGGATTATACGGATTCGCTTGATGCTAAGAGTGCGCCGTGGGTACTCTCCCAGGTCTGTGCATTTTGGAGACAGACCGCATTAGCATCGACGGAATTATGGGCACGTGTTCAGTTGAAAATGGACCTCTACGCGAATCACGCACTGTGTGTATTCCGCTTAGGGACAGTATTGCACAGAGCGGGAATGCGCCCCCTCGAGGTCAACATCCAGGGCCGTCGAGATTTCTCACACCATCCTGTTTTGGCGATGATTCTACCCACATCAGTGCGATGGACATCTTTGGGTGTCATCGCCCCGCTCCATTCCTTCCGCTTGTTCAACAGCATATCACATCAGCTGCCTCTCTTGGAGACCTTGCATATCAAGGTATCGAGCGCGAATCGATCAGATATAAGGCTCGAATCGAAACTTGTCATTTATGGCTTCTGCAAAGCCCCCCACCTCCAAGAGTTGTCACTCACCCAAGGATTGACATCGGACATGTCTTTCTTTCCACGTTTGTTTGCTGTACCATTGGAAACAATATCACGGTTAGATCTTGACTCGACGCCCTTCGATGCGGTATCTCTCCTCCAATCTAACAGGGCGAAACATATGATAACTGCTGTTATCGCGTTGGTTGAATCTGAACGTCATGTCCTACCCCAGCAAATCGAAATTCCAGTAATCAGACATGCTTGTCTTCGAAATCTTTTCCTTGCCGATTCCGCCGCTGGACTTTTGTCTCGACTGCGCCTGCCAGCTCTTCAGAATTTGATGCTTTCCATCCCGAACAAATCTATCCTTCCCACTATATCTGAACATACAGTGCCCAAGTTGACCAAGCTAACGATAAACTGTAGTCGCTCTATTGGACGTGCATTGGCCAGCATGCTGCAATGGACTCCGGATTTGAGAGAAATGACGCTTGAAACCGTGTTAAAGTCCGATGCGCTCTTCATTGCCCTTGGAAGATCCAGAGACGGTGTTCCCGAGTTGGTTCCAAACTTGGAAACGATTTCCCTCGAAGGTACTGCATTGGAATTCTCAGGCGCTGATCGTGCTGTTGAAGATATGGTTGAAGCGCGACGCGTTATTGCACCTGGTGAAGGACGAGATGGCGAAGGTCTAACTGTTGAACGTTGAGGATAGGGAACCAGATCAGAATCACATTTGTGCCACATTATATTCCTACTTATACTTCTTTTCTTTCCGTTATCTACATATCCGAAGAAGATTTTCTGGCATCCACCCCATGTTACATGCTGTACGCGTTAGACAAATAGTTCACGTCGAGATACTGGTACCTCTTTCCCGGTCAACGTCCTTCTGACCTCCTGGAAGGCTAGGATTCTACAATCTGTTTCCATGTTGCCTGTGTAGAGGAATGCCCGAAGGGGGGGGGGACCAAGGATTTCGAAAAGTCCGAGTCACAAAAATGACTCATGAATACTTCGAGGATAAAATGCCAGAGCCCTCACCAGCTGTACGGACAAGGAACCTTGTTTTGAAATAGTATCATTACCATGGTACCAGCAGCAGTGAAGAAATGAAACGTGCCCCAGGATTTACAAGCCATCCGAGGGAAAAGAAGAGACCAACGTTAGGCTTGAACTGTCAGTGTTGGTGTTAGAACTTAGATGCGCCGAAATTCGGAATTTCGGCAGTTCAATTCATGACTGTGTCGGCTTCTGCGGCACACTGTGCCGCCTGTGCCACTAAGAAGTTCGCAAATAACGGGACATCGTAAACAGAAAGTCATATGCAGAATTATCTACCTACAGAATTCGGTATTTTTTACTTTCAGTTGGTAACCATGTTTGAGACGTGTAATATAAGTATTTGAGAACTCGGGGGGCAAGGCTGAGGGCAGGCAGGTCGGCTGCCGATCCGGGTGACTCGGCAATGGCGTCGAGCGATCATGTCAGTGGCGAAGAAATTAAACTCGCAACGACAACCACGATTCCCAATAACCACGACGAGTCGCTCGCCTCCCATGGAGGTACCACGGCGCCGACGCTCTGTTGTCAGAAGGTGGTACGACGAATCAGGATCAGAGCCTGAAGATGATCCCAGTCCCAACTATAAAGCCCCTAGCGCGAGTAAGACAAGAAAAAAGCGACGCGTTGGAGAACCCGGTTCAGAACCAAAGGCTGAAATTCAAGTATCTCGGAAGCGACCTCGTAGGAGAACAGGATTCCTTGAGAAAGTCGTAGAATCGCCTCTGGAGCTGGTGTTTGAGGTCAGCTCCACCTTGCGACCTACCATGTTCGCCTCTGATGAATCTTTAGATCTTCAGCTATCTGTATCCTATTGATCTCATTCGATTATCTCGTACGACTAAAGACCTCCGTGCCCTCCTTCTTCAGCGATCGTCCGAATTCGTTTGGAAGAACGCTCGCGAAAACGTTAAGGGTTTACCTCCCTTGCCGAGTTACATGAGTGAACCATATTATGCCAACCTGGTTTTCGACACTCACTGCCAGGTAAATATCACTTTCATTTTTATCGTCTTGTCGTCTGAACTGTACTCATAGTGCTGCTCGCAATCTACAACACTCGTACAGTGGGAGGCCGGTGTGAGGTACTGTAAAAGATGTCTAGAATATTCCAGAACGTACGTTGAATTTGATGAAATTTCGCCTTTTCCTCATGATGTGCAGGTTTACGACGCAATGTCCAGATTTGTGGAGCCCTCTCCTCCAGTTGGTGCCTCTTTTTGAGCAAAAGGTCTCAGTTGGACGCTGTGCGACTGTTCTTCAATCTGGTCTTTGTATTCTTGTGTTGACTTGCTGTGTTTTTTACAGACTCCGATAGAATCCGCTCTTGGCTGCACGTTCCCTCAATTCGTCTCTTAGAAGAAGAGTCTCATAAGGGTTTCGGTGATTCCTGGTTAATCCGCAAGAACGAAGAGCTTTCCTCACGCCGAGCTGTAAGATCCGCTGTCTCACAGCTTCCTCACAACATGCGTAACCTTTATTACTCACAGAACGCCCGAGCTCTCGAACAATGGGCCAAGGAACGAGCTGCAGATCGTTCATCTGAACTGGAAGCCGTCCGATACGAGAGATTCAAAGAGTGCGTATGATGTTCTGCGAATAAAAATGCATATAATCATACTTAACTTGTATCCAGAGTCACGGATCGCCTGACCGCTCTAGGTTGGGGGGAGGAAATCGCAAAACTCGAAGATGTTAGTGTGTTGAAATATCACAAGCTTGTCTGGCAGGCGAAACCTCTCACCGAACGAAGTACTGTCGCTATTTTACTGGCTTTTACAACATTTAATGCGTTTGTTGAAAGTTTGGACCAATATTTCTGAAATACTTGTCGGTCATATGAGAAGCCAAAAAGCCATGCGAATCGAGAACGAGGAACGAACTGCGATTGACCGACGGTGCAAACTGTTTTTATCAGTGTATCAAGAGCTCGCCTCTTCGCTCCCCGAAATTCCTGTAATTCCACGGCAAGCGGACGTTCTTCTGAGCGAACCGTTTTCTGTCGTCATATTGAATACACCTCTATTGGACGCTGTGACAGAAGAAATTTTGAAGGAGCCTTTCGTACACTTCAAGGAAATCGCGGCCCGATGGCGGGAGGAGAAGAATTGTGAGCTTCAGGGGGTGATGAAGAAATCCGGCTTTGAGCCTAAACTTAATCTGGCGACTACCCTTTTTCATTGCGAGTCGTGTGCGTCTCGACTCGCATATCCTGACGTTTTGAGGCACTTCTGTTGCACCCAACTACGATACATCAGCGATCTCGATTTGAAAAAGAATCGATATAAGGCTTTGTGGAATATGCCATGTCATACCTGGTACGCAGACAAGCTGAGATTTGATCAAGTGGGGTTCGACAACGCTACTGCCGTTGTCAAGCTTTGTGGGCTTGATCCGGAGACCGCAACAGCGCAGGATATGGATGATATGAATCCTCGGTTGACATGTTTGTAGTGTTTTTCAACTGATAGACGCTGTATCATTAGTTGGCGGGCGGCAACGGTCAGTGAGATCTCATAGTTAGGAGACACATTAATATTCCTCTCCGCAGGCTAGGCACAATCATGCTGACACTTGGGCACTTCTTGCTGAGGAATCTGATATCCAGCAAGTTCAAGAGCTAGAGAGACAAGCAAAACTCCACGAGTTCCAAAGATGTATCCATCCGAAGACGTCAAGTGCAACCATTGTCATATTATCAAGGCACGATCCAAACTGCTGCCACACCTACTCTCAGAGTGCGTATTTCCACGAGGGGTTGCAACGATCTGAATCTCACGAAATTTGCAGGCACAATATCAGTGAGGTTTCTCTAGAAGATTGGACGTGGCCGCTTGTTAACACATTCAAATTGCGCCTATATGAGACAGTCATGCTTCCGAAAGTCGAACCAGAGGAAGAAATGCCGCCCGAGAGTGGGTCTGCTCCCGTCGACAATAGAAGCTCAGAGTCAGCGGTCGTAACGAAGTCTGAAGGTGAAGATATGTCAACAATCCAGGAAGAGTAATGTCTATTGGATCCTGAGAGGTCATGACTAGGTAAATACATGTTTTGTGACTTTTGTCCTGTATCACTAGTAGTATGACCTATGGATGAACCTTACGAGTATATTTTAAGCAGAGCGCGGAGTGAATGGAATGTGGAGATTGCCACCGCTTATCGTTGTGTGGGACTGCAGGCCTCTGCTAACAGCCCTCGTTCATGTTGAATCAAATCAGCCTTACGAGCGACATAAATATTCAAATTGAAACGACACATGTCACGTGTTCGTGTTTCTCTCAACTCGGTTGAACAATACTTATTTGAATTTCTTTCACCCGCCCGTCATGGCCAGCGGATTTCGCGTCCCACAAATCGATCTAGGTGCCGTTCTGCAAGCTGACCATCCTGTAATCGACCTCAGACTAGAATCCTATGAAAACTGAGACGCGCAATTTTCTCCAAAACCTCGCTAGATTCAAGGACCTAGGCCATAACGCAGGAGACAGAGGAGAGGGCTGCTTTTGCAGCCGAAACGAAGAGGCTTGCGGAGAAGAGTAAGGAGATAGAGGCAGAGACGAATCAGTGCAAGGTTCGCGAGATTGAGCTGCTTGCAGGTGCGTTCTTTGTCTGCTAGGCAGCCTATGCGTTACTTTCTCTCTCTTAGATCTTGCCGAGGGAAGTGCAAGAGCGGAAAGACGCAGAATATTCTGTGGCTACTTTCAGACGACAGCTTGCGTCTCTCAAGGAGAAGTGCACTGCCATTGACGGCGAACTTGAAGAGTATCGTGCTATCACGGCGAACCTTGAGCGAGGTAGGTCGTTCGTATTTGCATGTACTCTGCTGATATCCAATGCTTTCAGAGCGAGAGAAGGAAAGGTCCACGCTGCAAGCTCATGCCTCAAGCGTGCAGCCTGACTACCAGGCAGTCGAACGGATATTGGGCTTGACGATAGAGGGCATCGACAAGGAGCAACAGCTTCTTGTGCGATTTAAGCATATTGATCTAAATGATTTGGAGAAGGAATTCAGCTTCGTGTTGGACGTCTCCGGTCCTGGATATAAAGGTGCTTGCTGATTGACTTCTTCCGAGAGGAATACTGATTTGGAGCTCAGTTCTTACTTCATCGCCACCCTTGCCTCAACTTCCTTTCCTTGTGGAGGAACTTAACCTTACCAAGGATATCTATGCCTTTATACATGCCATGAGACAAGCTTATGTCAAACTAGCAAGAGGTTGAGGTATGCGCGTGAGTGGCAAGATCCTCGATATTTATCTTTATTAAATGTGTACCACGGCTTATATGTATACTATCCTACAATCCATCCCATTCGTTCTGCAATCCTTCCCGCACTCTCCAGCTGTCCTGACCCAACCATCTAGCAATCCGACCCTCGTCCAAGTCTGCACTTTCTTCCAAAACTTCAACGTCTCCCTTCTCCCAGAGCGCCGGGACAGCCCATCCAATAACAAGCATACCCGGTGGTCTCTGTTCGCCAACACTATCTAGTGCTCTGACTATGTCCTTGAGCGTAGAGTCGACGACGCGCTGGTCCGGCATCGATGCTCGCTCAATAAGGGCAATCGGGGTGTGGGAGGGATAGGCAGGACCGTCGCGTCGTGCACACTCGGCATCAATGAGGGTGCTGATGACTTCTGGCAATCGAGCCACGCCCATGAGTATGATCAGCGTCCTTCCTCGCTCGTACCCAGGCAGCCGGACCTGTTTCCCCTTTCTTCCAACTCCTGTGCACACGATGAAAGATTCAGCTGCGCCGCGCTGTGTTACCGGGATTCCTGCAAACGTGGGTCCCGCCAGTGCCGAGCTGACTCCTGGAACGACGACAGGTTCGAATCCGTGTGACCGGAAGTAGAGAACCTCCTCCCCGGCGCGTCCATATACCACGGGGTCACCTTGCTTAAGCTGCTCGCAGTCAGTCGCTGCTACGCCTTATGGCAACGAAACACGTACCCGCACGACAGTCAACCCCTTTCGAGCTGCCTCCACCGCCGCCTCCATCATCTCATTTTGCGCACCATCTGCGTTTCCAGGGAATTTCTTAGCAATTCGCACTTCTACTCCCGATGGAACGAGAGCCAGGACCGCGTCGGGAACAAGTTTGTCAGATAGGACGAGATCAGCGAGCTTCGTAAGTGCGTTGTGGGTCGCTTGTGTGAGCAATGATGGATGACCAGGCCCTGAACCAACGAGAAGAATTCGACCGGGCCGCCGGATGTCCAAAGAATGTAACGATGAGGTGGTCGCTGCCGCGGAGCTTTCCTGGTTCTCCCCCGACAGCACCTGCTCCATGTCCTTTTCTGTCAAGCTCGCAAGCTTCGACAATGGCCAATACTCGCTAACCTGCGCCACCCATTTCATCCTCCTCCTCGCGCTCTCCACCGCAGTCTCTGACAAACTCCGTTGTGGAACCGGTCGATTTGGCGTCGACACACCACTATCGTCGAAACAATCCTCATAAACAGGGATATCGCTCGATTTCGCCAAAGATCTGAGTTTTCCAACATTTTCAACGGCCAATCCTACTTCCTTTGGCAGTTTCGCTACGATCTCCCTCCTCAACCTCCCTGCTAAGCGGCACCCCTGCCCGTTCGTGGTCACCCCGATCTGGAGAGGCGTGCGTCCCCCGGATGGGTCCTCAAATCGATATGAGGATGTGAAGGAAAAGTCGCACAGGTGCGGCATGTCGGTGGTGTTGACGGGGATGTTCCGGGATGCGCAGGCTTGGTAGATGCGTTCGGCTGAGGAATGGGGCCGTCGTTGAGCTTCATCGTTCAGGATGGTGTCGGTGATGACGACGAAGGAAATTCCAGGAGTCGAATCTAAAAATCCCTCGAGGGCTTCGACGTCGTCCGTTTTGGAGGGGCCTGGGAGGAGGTCCCAGTCTACGAAGGATACCTGACTGTGCTCGACCCTCCACTGTATTTCATCGCAAGCCGTCTTCAAGCCTCCCTTTGCTAATACGGTGACTTTCGAGTCCGCTTCGAGTGCTGAGAAAGCGCGAGAGGCTGCTAATGACCCGGAGCCCAGTATCAGAGTCGTTTTGTTCTCCAAGCGAAAGGAGAGGACTAGGGAGGCGCCACCTTTGGGGCTTGGGTATGATGTCTCCATGATAAAGAAGGAAAGAGTACGACAGTCATCGAAATTTTTTGCGAGGTGAAGGCAAGTCGCAATGATGAGCAATTTTGGTCGGCCCGGAATTCCGAGCCAATGGTTAATGCACGATTTGCCACAGGGTTAGGGTTACTCCTTCTCAGCACTCCGCGCACAAGCAGGTCTTGACTCACAAATGCGTACGTTGTTATGTGGGTAACATGTCCTCAGCGATATTTTGGTACAGAGTTTTGTACGCTGCACTCCCTCCGCATGGTGCTATCATTCTTTGTATATTTTCTGTGTAGTTGAACAGCGCTAGTGTAGCGCCGAGCTGGTGTGCCCTAATATCGCCTTCTGACGGCTTACGTCTAGATTCCGTGTCCAATAATACAATGGCCGATACTCGTGCTTGGAGAAGTGAACGTCAGCCACTCATTTAAACGCTTAACTACCCCGAGAAGGCCAAAAGACGGCAACCGGTTGATCGTTATTTTACAGGAATAGCCGCATAACTAGATAAGGTGGATAGGTGTCGTAAATATTATCGTACAATTGCATATGGTCTCCAGCGGAGAAAAGTGCATCGTCTTTATCCAAGAGCGGAATGCGTAGACTGACCGGGATCGCATGCCTCTTATGCGCTAACAAGACCCCCTCGGTAACCATCGCCGCGTCGGGCGGCCTGAACGCCTCGGTAAATCACGAAAAAGATGGCCAAAGTAACCAATATCCTAAAGAGATGTCAGAACCGAGTGCAGCTTGACGTATAAATACGCACCATTCTATCCAACAGAATGCCTCAAGTGCATTGAGTTGGCCACAGTAAACGAACACGTCCTGAGTCCTGCGAGACATGTGAGACCTTGAAGAGTATATAAGACGACTAACTCACTTGCAATTCAAACCTCCTCCGAGGTTTTGGGTTACGGCTGCTGCAGCTGCGGTCCAGATAACCCATGTGAGGAAAAGGCTGGAGGTATAATTATGAGCATGTCTACGGTGATGGCGCACATGGCACGTACAATATGAGGTGAGACGCAATACTAGTAAGCACTGATCCTGTGGCGGAATGCAAGAATAGAACCAAGTAGAATGTGCTGAATACGACAGTCCACGTCGAGGCGAACAGGACGTATCGGACACGGTCTCTCTGGGATACTCCGTTCTGATGGCCATGCTTGTTGAATTGCGAAGTTAACCATGCGGATATTGAGAGCTGTGAGAATATAAAGAGCGATGTCTGCAGCGTCAAAGAGATCTGCTTACTGTGATGATTCCGAACAGAATGAGGAGACCGAATATAACTGCAAAAACGGCGTTAGTGGGCGCGCAGAAGCGAGAAGCTGTCAACGCACTCGGATGACCCCGTCGTACGTGCGAATCGAGTGCCATTTCAAGGGCGTTACTGTGAATATTTTGTTTGTCGTGAAAGAAGAGGAGTAGATGGGGCGGGGTGTGATGGAAAACGTCAGACTTTTATGAAGTAAAGTGGTGAGATCGCAATTTCAACGTGACGTCACTCGGATATCCGGCCCCGACACGTGACTACAGATCGTCTCCGTCATGAGTTTCAGAAAATCGTCCATTTCTTCTCTTCCTCCATCTCGGAAACCACGGCCATCCGCCAGAAATTGTCTCTCGAGCGAACGATGACTCTAGTCCGGTCTCTGACGGAGAGTCGGGCATGGAACCAGAGTAAGACAATTCAAATGTCTCCTCGGGCCGCGGCAAATCAAGAACAGGCACGCAAATACTTCCGACCATCGTGCGCTCATCGACATCCACCATGATCCCAAGACACAGCACAATGTCTCTCTTCTTGGCAATGTTCTAGATGGAACAAGGGCACCGCTGGTCTCACTGGGCGATTGTTGAACAGGCAACTGGATTCACCGATGCGTAAACACTGCTTGATGAACCAAAACTAGGCGCTTTGCTTTGTGTTGTTATTGAGGCATCTAAGCGAACATGTGTTTCTGTATACCGACCAGTGAGTGTTCCAGACCTGCATAATAGCGCGCCTGCCACGTCGTCTTGATACTCGGGAATAGCGCCAACCTGGCCCTGTTTGGTCTTCAATGTCACCCACGCAACCGGCATCTTCAGGGAGCGTCAAAAACATGTTCACCCTTCTGCTAAAGCTGACTGTGATTGAAAACACCCGCATGAGTCGAGCACCCACGGAAGAGGTCGTGAAAATGATGGCGTAACGCTACAAGAGACCGATCACCCTGCCTCTGTCGAAACTGAGCTGATTGGTTGAAGCGACGCAAATGAGTGAAGGAGAAGGCGTTGTTAACCACGGGTAGTCCATCCCTTCCAACTAAGATGCCGAATGGGAAGGATTATATCATTGTTGAGTGCAACAGTATGTCGGTTTCCTTGTTAACCCACCTTTGTATTGATCGTCCTCCTAGATGCGCTAATCTATCCCGGGCTTTGATTTGGTGCTACTATGCTCTGCCAGTCTCGCAAGATGACAGACACGATGATTATCGCGGGAGCGCGCAGATTGGCATCTTTGTGCCTGGCATTGAAAGATACAGACGTTGCACTTTCGCCAGACTTTGGGGATGCGCTTCAGGTTGCCGTTGTCGTTGCTGAGCAGGTGTAAGATTGGTCGAAGGAGGAAGTGCGAGCCAAGGCGAAGGCAAATTTGCGGGAACCTGTATATACGGAGTATGTGTATGACGAGGACGGAGAGGCCTAGACAAGGGAGGTTGGTATACTAGTCTACAATTAGGAGAACTGCTTGGTCGTAGGCGGGCCGGCCCTAATTATTGTCGCGTCGCGTGGTTTTTGCAAATTCGAATTACTCCTTTGACTCCAACCATGGCGAGCATGGAACAGATGCTGAGCATGATGGGGAACATGGATTTCTTTGGAGATCTCACAAAGGGAGCAAAAAAGCTTATGGCTGCTGAAAAGAAGGGCCGCATCCCTGATGACCTTGATTTTGGTGTTGTGGCCGTCTGCGCGTCGTGCAAGCAGAACATTCTTCCACCAAAGAAACCAATGCGATGTGCGTCGTGCAAGGCGGTTATATATTGTAGCAAAGAGGTTGGTGCTGTTTAAATTTGTCTTGGTGTACGATTCTTACATAAATCACCTGCAGTGCAGCAAAGAAGACTGGAACAAGGGTACAGGCCTGAAGTACTTTACGCACAAGCAGCTATGTCCTGACAACAAGGTGAAAGAAAACCGTCTCCAAAAACCATTCATTCGTGACTGTTCATATCACAGAGACACATGCTCCGTCTCCCAGAAACCCAAGCGATCCTAACCTCCTTTCCTTGGGGCCGTCTCGAAACGGACGGTACATTCAACGACAGCATCGCCCGGGGCCGCTTCGACGTACTCGGCGGCTCCAACTTTGGTTTTTGGAGCCACAGAGGCGGACCCGTTCCACACCAGAACATGGGGGAGCTCGGAGAGATATCGCCTTACACCGCTATGCTTAAATCCATGCTCGGGAAATTCGACCACCTCGATGGGAAGGACCTCTTGGGCACCAAGCACCTCACTGATGCTGAAGGCTGGAAGTTGCCTGATAGGTTGATCCCGTATAGACATTTCGCGTCTGTGGATAAGAGGCCTCAGCTGGTAACGAAGGAGATCGATAGTTGGGACGCTTGGCACGAATGGCGGAAGCTTCCCAAGGAATCTCTGGCTGCGCTGCTCATGAGCTTCCCTCTGAGCGCGTATTGGTTAATTGTGCATTGTTTGAAGGTGACCCGTCCTAGCGCAGGGAGTGCCGGGAAGCGAGTACCGCTCCGCATTCACGCGATTGGTGCCGAAGTGGAATTGAACTATCTTCCATTGTAAGTACAGATTTCGTTCGCCAAGCGGTGACTGACTGTATTTCTGTCAGGTTTTCTGAAATAGCACTCTTGTTGCCATACCATGATATCAAGCTTGTGTTCTTCGGTCAGAGCGTCCAGAAACTCGTCGAAGAAGGGAAGAAATCCGACCCTCAGTCCCTCGTCGCCAAATCGTCCAGCTCTTCCCCGGTTTTCGCGTACAAAGCTCCGAAGGAATGCGGGAGCGGTTCCATCGAGATATTCCTGCACGGAGATTCACTCACTTGGTCCCCAGACATGCTAGATCGCAGCTCTGGACGCCCTGACGCGATCATCGCGCTCAACGCCGGCCTTGGATCTTACGGAGAATGGGTCCCCGTCATCCAGGCGGCGCATCTCGCGTCCCTCCCGTTTGCTGTCACTGAATACGCGGAGCAGTCCTGTGAGCAACAGCGTTTGACGTTTCCACGGATGTTGGGGCCTCGTGTGCCTGCGAGGAAGGAATACGCGATCGAGTTGAACCCGTTCCAGAGGCCAGGGCAGCGTGGTATACCGATGTACCGCTTGCCTAATGTGGTGAATGGATTTACGTTGGTGGTGTGGAAGGCGGATGTTGATATCGAACCTGGTAGTGAACTTGGAGCCATGGAACCAGAGGGTCTAGAGGAGTTGGATTGATTTCTGTAATATATATAAACGAGTAGATAAGGTGATAGTAACTGATGAATCAAATATACGGCTGGCTTGTAAACAGGATGTCCAGAATTGAGATTGTGTCCGGAGGAACGATGGTGTCATGTGATCGTGTATGAGTCACTCATTCAGGGGCCGACTCCAGATTGCTCTTGAACACCTACCACGACAACGAGAGACTTGACTTCTACTCCATTCGATATGACTTCAACGAGATGCTCAATTGAAAGAAAGATAATACCAGCAACTAAAGATAGTTCAGAGCCGATCCCAGCTCCAGTCAAGCGCACTAGGACTAAGATGAAGAAGCAGCGCACTGAAGAGCCAAAGAAAGCTGACCCGGATTCAGGTCATCTGTTATCCAAACCCCGGACGCCCCCACGGAAAGGAGTCTTCGCAAATGTTGCCGAGATTCCGCTCGATGTACTCTTTGAGGTGAGCTACGACGAAGGACAAAAGAACTGCAACATGACCAAAGTTGGGCCTAGATCTGGAAACATCTCGAACCCCTTGACCTTCTTCACCTGAGCCGAACAACAAAAGACCTACGCGCCATTCTTCTCCAACGTTCATCCAGTTTCATCTGGAAAAGCGCCCGTGAAAATGTCAACTTACCCCCATTACCAGACGATCTGACCGAGCCGCAGTATGCGAGCCTCGCCTTTGATAACTACTGTCAAGTACGTAGCCCATTTTTGGTATGACTCACTGCTTACACCGATGTCGCAGTGCTGCTTTAAATCAACTAAACTCGTCCAATGGCAGTTTAGGCTGCGGTACTGCAGGTCATGTTTGTATTGGAACAATGATATGTATGTCCAACAATCTAGGCCAGTCGCCTGCCTTTGCATTTATCTGTACATTCCCAGCACCACGGACCCCCGCGACCTCCCTTCCTGGATATTGCAGTACGTTCCTCGTTTCATATTGAGTACGAACATAGGTCGTGAGTATGGATATTCATCGTTCGGCAAAAGCTGACGATATGCAACACTTCCGCAGGCAGAAAACGTTGCGAGACGTTCTACCGTACGCCATCCATCAATGAGCTAGAAGAATTACTCTGTAATGGCCGTGGAAATTGGTTTGATCTTAAAGATGCTTCTTTTCGGAGACTTACTGAGGTACGCTGATATCTTTGCTTTGCTGACACTTGAATATGAAGCTGAAACCATGAATCTGCAGCATTCGGATGCTTGCGAAAAGTGGGCGTCCGACCGGGCAGCTGAACATGCAGACAAGCTCCAGTCCCTTCGTATCGCAAGGGCTGATAAGTAAGTTGCCTGTCGCTTGTGCAGATCATATCGCTTATCTCGCTGTTAAAAGTGTGGTTGAGCGCTTAACAGCCATCGGTTGGGGTAAGGAGATTGAAGCAATGGTCGATGAGAGTGTGCTGCGCCGCCACAAGCTGGTCTGGCAAATCAAGCCGCTTACTGATCGAAGTAGGTCTTGCTTTCTGACGCGTTTCGAGGCTGATGGATGTCTGTTTCCTAGTTTGGTCCACAATAGAACCAGCCATGATTGAGTTAATGGAATCATTAAAAGCGGCAAGGAATCTGGACAATTATAACGAGCGTTCCTCTGTGTGTCTTCCCGACTCGCACGACGATACTTCTGTCTCCGAGGACGTCCTTCCAGAAGCAGTCCTCTCATAGTTGTGGCATTCCTGGCCCTCCAAGGGTCTCGGCCGAAAGGAAATTGGACGCCGACCTGAAAGATCCCTCAGATACATTCCTATCTCCCAGAAACTATTTTCGGTTTGAACCGTGCAGTAACTCAAGAACATGTGCATTGAATCGAAGGTATGGGGTATAGGCTAGTCTAGAGGATGCTCGGGATGCAACTGTATCGGATGGTTATCAATATATATCTATTATGCGAACAACCATAGAATACATACAACACGACATATACACAACGCAATTGAGGACTACGAAGCCTTAGCCTTCGCCTCCTCTCGCTCCTGGAGTTTCTGAATCGCAGTCTGCTGCTTAACGGCAGCCTTCATCATCCTCTGCCGTTTCCGTCGGCCATTCCCTCGCTTTTTACCCTCCACAACAACAGGCTCAGAAAGCTTCTTTTTCCGGCGGGCAATCTCCTCCGCACGCTGTTTCTCCCGCTTTTTGTCTCTCTTCCGTAGAGTCGTCATTGACGCCTTGAGTAGGGAACCGTACGCGCTGTGAAATTTATGAAGATCTCCAGAGGACACCTGAATATGTTATTAGTTTTTACGCTGTGAAGCTGGAGACCACGCACCCTGGTCGAAAATTTGAATTTGCCGCCATCGGACAGGCGAACGAGACATGGGTATTCCCGCACGTCTTCCTCGCCTTCCTCGTGCTTCATTGCGGCATCTTCACCATCATGCGTGACTGAAAAACAAAGGACGCGTTCCTCAGGTTGACCTGGCAGTGAACGGACTGATCCAACACGTACGTCGTTTATGCGTAAGCCATATCGATCCTTTGTCCTTTGACGATTCGAACAGTTCAGACAGTTTTTGGAGAAACTGGAATGAGTATCAGAAATGTTTGCATGAAAGAGTAGAATACTTGCTTTGTCGTTGTCCACCAGCTGCATGCTGCATCGAACACAGTGGTAGCAGGACAACAGGCGGAAAGTTCCACGTGGTCGGCGGCTCTGACATTCCCACGCATCCTTACCGTGCACCATCACCCCGACTGCCTATTTCCTGTGCTTGAAGCCTCCTCCAGTCGATAATGGCCTTGCTGCATACCATTCCTTGAGATGACACTATAGCTTCATGCTCGCCGTGTCAAGCTGAGCCTTCCCAGGTGGAAGAGAATCCAGTGACGTCCCGTACACCGGACAAGGGAGACACTTCAATACAAGCTGAAATTCGTATCTTTAGGAGAAGAAACCTCGAAACGCTTTCTTTTGAGCTCAGGCTTTCTCGGTCCTCAAGGAATCCCCTTAGGGAACAATGGAATCAAGGTACGCATTTTTTGCAGCGCTTAAAACAAAGGGCGTAACGACTGATACCAAAAACAAAGCCTTTCAAGGACTCGTCGTTGGTTCTCAAACGCGCCAGGCACTGCAATGTTTGCTATCTTTATCAGGGCCCTTTGTTAGCATGTCCAGAACTTTTCAACTTGACTATTCACCACCAACCGACAATTCCTCCGCTTGAAAATGAGTGCTACCATGCCATTTCTCTTCGAGAGCGAGGCCTCCTACCGACTCGAAGCAAATACGAATCATTCCGTCTACACTTGGCCACTCTTGACGCGCTTCGAACAACTTGCCACTGGCTACTTGTCTCTCGGAGAGCGGAGGGACCGCCCGTGGAGTGATGATCACGATCTTCGCTATGTGCGTTTGGAGGCCTTCTTTCTAGAGATGCAGGGATTCTTCTCGGTTAGTGTTAAATTTGGTTTCATTTGCGAGTAATATTCTGACGCCACTACCAGGGAGAACTGGACCTCACAGGCCGACATCGTCCTGTACGTATTTGATTGATCTTTCTAATGCACGATAAAATCTGATGGCTACCTGGTGGTTTAGCGATTCCTTTTCCTCCTACGCGTCTGGAAACAATTTTACGCCGAGTTCAATAAAATTGAGCCACACGTCAAGGCACAGTTGCAGCATTATATTGACGATGCAGGCCAACCTAGATCTCGGACAACATATGCAATTCACTGGCGTCCTCTTTGGAAAGATTTCGAGTCCAAGTGGCTTGTCCCTGAGAATGGCTACGTCTTTGTAAAAGTCCGCGTGGGTAAGCAAGGCCTAATACTATTCGTGATTTACGAGTGTCTCATCCTTATACAATTGCTTTTAGCTGCAATCTTGGAACTTATCTCCAGAGCCAACTCTATGATGAAGTTTCAGAGACATCATCTTATGGGTCTTCCAGTGGAGTTATTGGAGCTTATCGTGAAGAACGCAAGTCTTGAAGATGCGCGAATCATCTCTTCTACCTGCAAGCGTCTGCGCACCATCTCCCAGCGGCACATCTTTATCGTACGTTCAATTGCCCGCTAGGTCTCTCAAGTTTTGCTAATCACCCTAGTAGTCCCGACGATTGATTCTCAATACAATCGATCTCAGGGACCTGCGACTTGTTCCTGCAGAGCAGAGAAAAGGAGCGACATTGGAGCGTTATCTAAAGGAGCATGTTCGCGGCTTGTCTCAAGTTAATTTCTTACTCGGCCGCCCTGACATCACCCAGAAAATCAAAACCGCTCAGCTCCGGGTTCGTAGCATTTTCGACGACGAATTTTGGACGTGTCGCCAGTACTATGGTACCGAAGTCCACTTCGAGTCCATTGAGTACGCTTTTACCACAGTCCTCGAAACCATGCAGAATCT
This sequence comes from Armillaria borealis, assembly GCA_030435635.1. Classification (NCBI taxonomy): domain Eukaryota; kingdom Fungi; phylum Basidiomycota; class Agaricomycetes; order Agaricales; family Physalacriaceae; genus Armillaria; species Armillaria borealis. Next base: position 141,735 of record JAUEPT010000080.1, on the reverse strand, counting down.
CACCTCCCTCTCCGTATCTCGTTTCGCACTCAATCACCCTTTGGTCCAAGCGATAGCCTCTCTCCCCCATCTTCGAACCCTGAAAATCTCCACAGAACATTTTATGACACCCTATTTCTCCCCCCCTCAACAGATCTTGAGCAGAATCGAAAACCTTGTGTTATCAATTACTCCGCACGGGCTCCCGGTTCTGCAGTTTCTTGATTTCTGGATGGATTCTATCAAGAATTTGTTCATATTTTATCCAGTTGGATTTGCGCAAGATCCATTCTCAAATATGTGCGCAAAGGAACGAGTGTCTCTCTTCCGTCTTCCTTGCGCATTCCTCGACATCGTGATAGATATGCTATTCACGTCGCCTTCATCGGACGCTCGTTGTTTGACCCATCTCAAACTAGATTTTCGCGAGCCCATTTTAGATGGGGAGGTGTGCATGCTCACGCAGGCGCTGCGGAGTTATCCTATGGAAGTGCTCGTGTTGGATGGGATACTCGGAGGACACCCTTCCATCATCGAGGACATCGCAACACATATGCCAGATTTGTTGGTACTGACTCTCTTCCTCCGCGGTGGTTCGAATCAAAGTGCCAGTACCCATTGCATGTGGCCTAAACCGACGTGGATGTATGCGCCTTACTTTGCTCGGTTCACAAGGCTCAGACATTTCGAATGGAACTACCAATACTTTTGTGACAAGGTTATAACGCCATGGTCAATGCTCCTACTGGAAGGCCACGATGATCAGGACGGCTTCGTGCAGCCATACCTAGGCCACGAGTCGGACGACTACGAGGAGACAAGACATGCTCTGTACGGAGCTTCAGTGTTCAAGGCCTACTGCCGGGCGCCAGAGCTGATGGTGGTCTATCGTCTTGATTCGGCTATGCGTTGCTGGCTTGTCAGAGATGATGGTCCCATCCCAGACAGGACGTCAAATGTCCTCAATCGAGTTATTCCGACTCTTGAGTGGAACCCTCAGATGGTCGGGGATTGTTTGGAAGACTCCTCCGGGTGGTGGTAAGCTACTTTCTAGTACATTTTTTGCATCTCCATGTCATAATAGGCCAGTGTCGGCTTGTACATTGCAAGCGACACTGAGCCCTCGCCCCCGGTTTTGGGATAATGTATGCAAATCAATTCAAATCATCCAATCTCTTACTTTTACGGAAGATAGGAAAGCGCTTAAGCTGGAACCAAGGATTATCAGCCTCATATCTTAAGTACGTTTTGTGTAGACGGACTCGAGCTATTTCAATGGAACATCTTCAATTATGGTCAATAGGGGGGGTCAGAGTAGGCGATTATGCCTCGATTATGAGAACGATTATGAAAACGATTATGGGCCCGCTGTTTGAGCCGGAGACGCCGTCGAAATGCTTCTTCGAAGCCCGCGGTGACGTCGCTTCCCCGAATTAGGCAGGAGGCATAATCGTCGAAGCCATAATCGTCCCTATAATAGTGAGAGTCAGAGTAGACGATTACGGGACGATTATGAAAACGATTATGGGAACGATTATAAGGACTAATCGTGGGAATAATCGTAATCGACCATAATCGTATAAGCGATTCCAGCTCCCTTCACCTTCTGAGCCAGGAGATAGTACGTATCATTCATTCCTTTCATTCTGAGTACTCATTACGATGTCAAGAATACCGTCTTAGGTCGTATGCCAATCACTTTGCGGTGGGGTAATGAACGAGTCGGATGATTATGAAGTGAACGAGTCCGGTGACGATGAAGAGAATGGCTTGGGTGATGATGAAGAGAACGAGTCCGATGATTTCTCTGAAACGGACGAGTCGGATGATGATGAAGAGAATGGCTCGGATGATGATGAAGAGAACGACTCGAATGACGATGAAGAGAATGGCTTGAATGATGATGAAGAGAACTCAGATGATGACGAACAGGCTGTAGAGGTAAGTCAGTGGGCAAGCAAGCAGGAGGGTAACTGATAACATATTTTCAGTATCCTGAGGTCACCATCTCTGCCCTCACTGAGACGGGCCAAGAGGAATCATCGATCATCGTTCCATTGCAACGAGCGTACATCGGTAGAAAGCCTGTGATATCGTCCCGCCTTGCTGACACTCCCTGCGCTACCCTCGGCATTCATGGCCTCTTGGATCAATTCAACACCACACTTGGAACATCATACAGCCTGGTCGATCCATTCCTCTCCTCCCTTCTTGAAGACTGTATCACAAACAACTACGACTTTGGCATTGCATATGGCCGCCTTCGCGGAATATGGTACACCGACGACTGGAGCACGATGCGAGGTGTACTTTGCGGATGGGAAGAGATGGACCGGGAGACGCGACGAGAAGCACTCGTTGGTAACCGGATCGTCAGTGCATGGTTGCGACCTCGACGTGTTTGGGATCTATACAGCAATCGGGTGGTGCCATATTGGATCACGAACACTGATTACGAATACCGGTCGCCTCGGCCGATATCGCACGCGTGGATGGACGAGAAGGATCGCGCCGTTATGTGGACGCCCATCAACGGAGAGGAATGGCCCGTTCCCATACCGAAAGATGCCAATCTCAACCTGATCCGCATCGAGATGCTCAATCTCGGACTGGAGTATGCATGGTTGGACGTTCTCTGTTTGAGACAGGTGGGCGGACAGAGGGAGGACTTGCGCACAGAGGAGTGGGAACTGGACGTGCCCACCATCGGAGCAGTGTATCAGAAAGTGGGAAGTAAAGTGGTGTGTTACTTGAGTGGGCTGGGTCTGCCTTTGACGTTGAAGGAGGGTGACTTGGAGAGTGATCGGTGTTGGTTTAGACGTGCGTGGACACTACAGGAGATTCGTGAGGAGGAGTACAGGGTGATTGCCGGGGACACACCGGATGGACCACTGCATGCCGAGTGTAAGGACGGGAAGTATGAGACTGAGCTGCTGACAAGGTTTCACAAGCAGCTGCAGTCTACACATCAAGCGTCGTTTTTGGTGTTTAGGGCATTGGAGGAGATGCGGAATCGGATGTCGACGAACCCAGTGGACAAGATTGCAGGACTGGCATTTCTGATGTTGCCCCGGCAGATACCCGCATACTACGAGAGCGAGTCTCTTGAGGACGCATGGACAGCACTCGTGAATTCGATGTATGGATGGTCTCGGGCGCAGTTGTTCTTCTTGTGTCCTGAGCCGGGAGATAGAGGCCCAAAATGGAGGCCATCGTGGGACCAGGTTATGAACAAGCCTCTGCTTGAATACGACCCCGACCCCGATGGTGTCCTTCAATCTGTTGATCGGCATGAGACAGGGGATGAAGAGACTTGTGACACGGAGTGCATTGACGGGTTAGTGCGGGGGTTGGCTGTTGTGGAAGGGGGTGATCGACATGGAGAGTTTATTGTTGAATGCGATGACGGGATAGCGCGATTCAAGATCACCGCTGCGCACACGTACCCGATACCTGAAGACACTTACACACTGATTTATTGCAACGACATTCCTGAGAATTCATACGTTGTTGGACGAAGCCTGCCGGGGGGAAAGTTTGAGAAAGTGTCGTTGCTGGAAACGTCCGACAATGATTTATATTATATTACTGAAAGACGTCGATGTATTCTTATTTGAGTGACTACACATTGCATAGTAGTTCTTGTTACCTCCAGTAGCTATATGTTTTAACGAATACTTACACTCTGGGAGTGTAAGCTCTGGCTCAACAGCCATGTTCCACATCACCGTGACACACTTGATTTGCGCTTGATAACCAATATCTGTTGCGTTGAAGGTTTGCCGATAATTGATAATCAACCATGAGCTTGCTATCTTCCCTGGGTAGAGGCATCATTTCTGTGTAGTTGCCTTCTTCGTTATTGTCTCGGGAGAGAGTGACTAGGCGAATTATCGAGTCCTTGCTGCTTCTTCAACCCGTGAACGATTTGCTTCTCATCCATAAAATACGTATACGTCCGCCCCAAATCCTCCACGCCCACTTGATCCGCCTTTCGCTTCCGAGCCAGCGTCTGCGCACGTGAAATCAGGTTGACCGAGTGCCGCAGTGTCATTTGCATGGCCATGGATGTAAGGACTCGTAGCGTCCACTATAAGGCCGATATCCTCTTCTTGGCACCTGCGCTCTCGTCAGACACCTGTGTGCAAAAGGTATCTTGGAATTCCGTACCGCATTGTATGATTTGCTCAATGTTATTTTCGCTGTACACTTTGGTGTTGATGATGAGGATGCGATCAACTGTGGACGTTGTCAATCGAATACGAGTCATGGATCAAAGATGTTTCCAGGCACGATTAAAGAATGAGAAGCATTCAATTTTGAACATGTAAACCTCGCCGATGAAGAGCACATACACCAGGAATGATCTTCGCCTTGCCCTCTTCGCGCCATTCCACCACTTTGGTGTTGATTTGATTCCATAGCTCTAGCTTGATTTCACTCGTGTCGCCGGCGAACAGAGCCAGGAAACCCTGCGTCCTACTATTGATGGCATTTATATCATGCAAAGACACTGTATGCACGACCTCCTTCGGTTTTTGTATTTTATTTTCTGGGCATTGATCGAATTTAGTCTACGTATCATCAGTTAGTCCAATGATATTGTCGATCAAATAGAACCTACATCAGCGCCCATAGTATCAAAATATCTCAACCATGCGAACGAACGACCAGGTTGATTTTACAGATGTCTTTTCGATGGCAATGACGTCTCCAGCTAGGACTTTCTCCTTTGAGAGAGCGTTGATCATTTTGTCGTAGACAATCTCGCTGTCTGTTGTTTTGATAGTCAGTTTCCTGATCTTTGTAGCCTAGAAAGCAATATCTGTCAGCACTGAAACATTATTAACATAAAGTTTCGCGCATACTCCAGTCAAACTCCGGTCAATTGGAATCCCGACGACCTCTCCGAGTCCCTTGACGAGTTCTGTCACCTCCTTGATGTGCATACCGATACGCCATCAGAACACCAGCGTCAATGCCTCCATTGCAGACATCGATAGCGAGAATACCTCTCTGGCAGCATTCATGGTGAAGGGAACGTCTGGACCCAGCATCTGTGCTACACCTGTCTCACTTATTCAAGGAAAAGAAAATATGGAAGAAAATAGAGATGCACCTAATTCAACGGCAGTATTTCCCATCAACATAGGTCCAGCAAATAACAACACTCATCCTACTATACGACCCTGTACCATCTTGAGAATCGCGCCGGTAACCTTCCTGGCCTTCGCCTACCCAACCATTCCCTGCGAATGAGCCCTCGGCTCTAACTGGTCGTCGAGTCCCAGCTCATGGATATGTGAATGGATGCCTGCACATCCTGGTGAGAAATTTCCCAAACAACGCGTCGAATATCCCGACCTCTTCGCTCCATCCCTTGGGGATATCTCGGAGCTCGGATTTCCTTGCTGTGCCTGTACAGAGGTGAGCAGTTCATTCTTTGGGAGAGGAAATGATGTGTACCGTTCAATATCAGCTGGAATTTTGGCTTTGATACGTCCGTAATGATTCGCTTCAATGCTACAAAATTTGAAGGTTCAAAGGGTGGGGGGAATGCAGAGCGAAGGAACGGCTCACCTTTTCAACGTGTATGCTTCACGATAAAAGCCCTATGGGTCGTTATGCTGAGATACGGACGCCGGATCATCCGATATGAGGTGTTTGAACTTCGTAGGCGCCTTGCCGAAGATGTTTTGAGCCTAGAGTGGATCGTCGTCAAAGTCAACTTTTTGCAAACAGGCTGCGCAGGAAATCTGCTACGGCAGAGTCTTCCTGAGGCAGTAAACTGCACCTCACCGACTTGATCAGTTTCGGATGATGAACGGTCTTCCTGGCTTTCTGCGTCATGGTCAGGTTCGGCGGAGGTCACTGCAGATGCGCGACGTCAACACTATCATCACTGTGAACTAGCAGAAGTCCGAATATCTGAACAGCCTTTGTGAGCAAATCGCAACCAGGAAAGACAAAAAATATACCTCAAACGAAATATCCAGAGGCATGGTAGGAAAAGTCAACAGTTTTGTTCACCATTTACGACTGATGACGCGACACGTTGAGGTTTGGCCTCACATCACTTCATAGCCTTTCGAAGGTGTTTTTATTTTTCTTGTGCACTGGACGTGAGGTGAAGTCGATTTCAGGATTTTTTTCCATCGACATTTTTGATAAGACCAAGAGGACAAGAGGCGGAGAAGAAGAGTCTCGAGAGGAAGAAGAAGAACGCGAGGTGTCACAGATGTGACATATCGCGTTGTTGGGCCGGCCTCGATGTTGCCGGGTTGTTCCGACTACGCTTGGATTAAGCTCCTCGCATAGCATCGTCGCCATCGCCTCCTTTTGTGGGCCAGCATCCACTGAGACCACAAGTTCAGATGGCCGTCCAAACATATCCGTGTTGGGAAGTAGCGGATACCGAAATGGAAGGCGCAAAAACTTGAAGGAAGGATGAACAGGAATTTTGGCACAAAGACCGTTGAGTGTCGTTTACGCTTCTGGTCCATATTCGTGCTCATATTGTCTCGTACAGAATTGTTTATTGGCAGGAGATCGAAGGATAGTACGTCCTAAACTTCGATCCTGTTTCTCGTGCTTACTGCCTGCCTCTACAGATGTAGAGAATAGAGTTTTAAAGGGCCCGAGAAGTATCTCCCACCAATATCGCCGATCTCGAACTATCACTCATCTGTTTTCCAGAAGACCTTGAGAAGATGTCCAAGCGGGTTATGGACCCTTTCTACGATGTGCGAACGGAGGCCTCGATTCCCAATCTTCGTCACGACGGAAAAAGACCCGACACTAATATCCATCATCCGGACGCGGATACCTTTTAGAGCGTCATGTTTGCCGTGTTAGGCTGCGCCTTCCCAGGTGGGAGAGAATCCAGTGACATCCCGCATGCCGGACAAGGGAGACCCTTCAAAGTGACCCATTCAAGATGAAATTCGATATCTTTTGGAGAAGAAACTTCGAAACGCTTAGTTTTGAGCTCAGGCTTTCTCGGTCCAAGCGGTATGGGTCTCCCTTAGGGAACAATGGAATCAAAGTACGCTTTTTTCGCATCACTTAAAACAAAGGGCGTAACGACTGATACCAAAAACAAATCCTTTCAGGAACTCGTCGTTGGCTATCAAACGCGCCAGGCACTGCAATCTTTGCAATATTTATCAGGGCCCTTTGTTAGCATGCCCGGAACCTTTCAGCTTGACTATTCACCGCCAACCGACGATCCCTCCGCTTGAAAATGAGTACTAGCATGCCATGTCTCTTCGGGAGCGCAGCCTCCTACCGACTCGAAGCAAATACGAATCTCGTCTACACCTGGCCATTCTTGACGCGCTTCGAACAACTTGCCACTGGCTACTTGTCTCTCGGAGAGCGGAGGGACCGCCCATCTCACAGGCCAACATCGTCCAGTACGTATCTGATCGATCTTTCTAATGTGAGATACAATCTGATGGCGACCTGGTGTTTTAGCAGTTCCTTTTCCTCCTACCCATATATCCAACGCCGAATTCAATTCATCTAGAAAATCAAACCCGCTCAGCTCCGGGTTCGCAGCGTCTTCGGCGACGAATTTTTGGAGCGTCACCAGTATTATGGTACCGAGGTCCACCTCGAGTCCATTGACTCTTGAGCACGCTCTTTGCTTAGCCCTCAATACCATGCAGAATCTCATATCCCTCTCCGTGTCCCGTTTCGCACTCAATCACGCTTGGGTCCAAGCGATAGCCTCTATCCCCCATCTTCGAACCCTGAAAATCTCCACAGAACATTTTATGACACCCTATTTCTCCCCACCTCAACAGATCTTGAGCAGAATCGAAACCTCGTGTTGTCAATTACTCCACACGGGCTTCCAGTCCTGCAGTTTCTTGATTTCTGGATGGATTCTATCAAGAATTTGTTCATATTTTATTTCAGTTGGATTTGCGCAAGATCCATTCTCAAATATGTGCGCAAAGGAACGAGTGTCTCTTTTCCGTCTTCCTTGCGCATTCCTCGACATCGTGATAGATATGCTATTCACGTCGCCTTCGTCGGATGCTCGTTGTTTGACCCATCTCAAACTGGATTTTCGCGAGCCCATTTTAGATGGGGAAGTGCGCATGCTCATGCATGCGCTGCGGAGTTATCCTATGGAAGTGCTCGTGTTGGATGGGATACTTGGAGGACACCCTTCCATCATCGAGGACATCGCAACACACATGCCAGATTTGTTGGTACTGACTCTCTTCCTCCGCGGTGGTTCGAATCAAAGCGCCAGTACCCATTGCATGTGGCCTAAACCGACGTGGATGTATGCGCCTTACTTTGCTCAGTTCACAAGGCTCAGACATTTCGAATGGAACTACCAATACTTTTGTGACAAGGTTATAACGCCATGGTCAATGCTCCTACTGGAAGGCCACGATGATCAGGACGGCTTCGTGCAGCCATACCTAGGCCACGAGTCGGACGACTACGAGGAGACAAGACATGCTCTGTACGGAGCTTCGGTGTTCAAGGCCTACTGTCGGGCGCCAGAGCTGATGGTGGTCTATCGTCTTGATTCGGCTATGCGTTGCTGGCTTGTCAGAGATGATGATTCCATCCCAGACGGGCCGTCAAATGTCTTTGATCAAGTCATTCCAACTCTTGAGTGGAACCCTCAGATGGTCGAGGATTGTTTGGAAGACTCTTGCGGGTGGTGATAACTTACTTTCTAGTGCTTTTATTCTGTCTCCAGGTCGTAATGAGCAGGTGTCGACTTTGTGTACTGCAAGCCGCACTAGGCCGCCCCACGGTTAGGGGATAATGTACACTACATCAATTCAAATAATTCAATCTCTGACTTTTTCGGAGAATAGAAAGCGCTCAAAGCTGGAATCAAGGATTATCAGCCCCATATCTTAAGTACGTTCTGTGTACATGGACTCGAGTTATTTTAATGGAACGTCTTCATTGGCAAATTTTTCGTTGGCTATGGCGGGATAACCTGAGCCGACTTTTGCTACATTCGGGACGAAGGCTGGATGGCGTTAATTTAAGAGAACGGATAAGCGCCCAAAGCACCTGACAACTACTGCCAAATGGCAGGCACTATGGCTGTTGATGAGTTGTGAATTGCGGTGCATCAAGACAAACACCTTTTCGCTTGGTACTCCCTTCACATTCTGAGCCAGGAGTTGGTACGTCATTGCTTTCATCTTGAGTTCTCATTATGATAGCAAGCACACCATCTAGGGTCGTATACGAATCACTTCGCGGCGGCATGCTGGATAATCATAAATACAAGAGAAAGCGTGTAGCGGTAAGTCAGTCAGCAAGCAAGCAGGAGGGAACTGATAACGTATTCTCAGTATCCCGAGGTCACCATCTCTGCCTTCACCGAGACGGGCCAGGAGGAATCGTCGATCATCGTTCCATTGCAACGAGCATACAGCGGTAGAATACCCGTGATATCATCCCACCTTGCTGACACTCCCTGCGCTACACTCGGCATTCAGGGCCTCTTGGATCAACTCAACGCCACACTCAGAACATCATACAACCTGGACAATCCATTCCTCTCCTCCCCTCTTGAAGACTGTATCACAAATAACTACGACTTTGGCATTGCATATGGCCGTCTTCGCGCAATATGGTACACCGACAACTGGAGTACCATACAAGATGAACTTTGCAGATGGGAAGAGGAGGACCGGGAGAGGCGACAAAAAGCAATCATTGATAACCGGATCGTCGATACAGATTTGCCACCTCGACGTGTCTGGGATCTGTATAGCAATCGTGTGGTGCCATGGTGGATTGGCAAGTGGCCTCGGCCGATATCGCACGCATGGGTGGACGAGAAGGACCGCACCGTTGTGCGGACGCCCATCAATAGATACGAATGGCCCGTTCCCACCCCAAAGGATGTCGACCTCAACCTGATCCGCATCGAGATGCTCAATCTCGGACTGGAGTACACATGGTTGGACATTCTCTGTTTGAGACAGGTGGGCGGACAGAGGGAGGACATGCGGACAGAGGAGTGGAAGCTGGACGTGCCCACCATCGGAAGAGTGTATGCAGGCAGTGTTAATGTGGTGTGTTACTTGAGTGGGCTGGGTCGGCCTTTGACGTTGAAGGAGGGTGACTTGGAGAGTGATCGGTCTTGGTTCAGACGTGCTTGGACACTACAGGAGGTTGTGGACGACCACAATAGGCAGATTGCTGGGGACACATTGCATGGACCACTGCATACAGAGCATAAGGACGGGAGGTATGAGACTGAGCTGCTGACCAGGTTTCACAAGCAGCTGCAGTCTATGCATTTTATGTTGTTTGAGGTGCCTAAGGCACTGGAGGAGATGCAGAAACGGGTATCGACAAACCCAGTGGACAAGATTGCGGGACTCTCATTCGTGATGAACTCCCAGACGATACCGGTGTACTACGAGAGTGAGTCTCTCGAGGAGGCATGGACGGCACTCGTGAATTCGATGCATACGATGTGTCGGGCGCAAGTGTTCTTCTTGTGTCCTGAACCGGGAAATGCAGGCAAAAAATGGAGGCCATCGTGGGACCAGGTTACTGTGATGCTTCTGCCCGCATATGATTTTGACCCCGACATTACTGTCGATCGGAATGAGACATTGGATAAAGACTTGTGTGATGCGTCATACATTGAAAGGGGGTTTGTGTGGGGGTTGGCTGTTGTGGAAGAGGGTGATCGACATGGAGTGTTGATCGTTAAAGACAAGGGTGGGATAGAACATGGATTCGACATTACCGCCACCCACACACACCCGATACTTGAAGACACATACACGATGATCTACACCTGCAAATTTGAGGGTTCACGGCGCCATGGTTGGGTTGTTGGGCGAAGCCTACCAGGGGGAAAGTTTGAGAAAGTGTCGACAGTAGAAACCTCTCATGAAGAACAGCGCAGGTTAGAGGATCTGCGTATTACTAAAAAGCGTCGATATATTCTTATTTGAGCGTATACACAGTGCATAGTAGCTGTTCTTAACTTGAGTAGCTGTATATACTTTAACGAGTACTAGCACCTTGGCAACGTAAACTCCAGCTCGATAGCCATGTTCCTCATCGCTGTCACACACTTGAGAATCAACGCCGATAATCAACCACCAGTTTGCTATCTTCCCTGGGTAGAGGCACCATTACTGCCTTGTCGCCTTCTTCGTCCCGGGCAAGAGTGACTTGGCGAATTACCGAGTGATCCTTGTTGGTTCTTCAACGTTCAACCTTTGAACAATTCGGTTCTCATCCATGAAATACGTATACGCCCACCTACGCCCACTCACTCCGCCCCCCGTTTCCGGGCCAATATCTGCGCGCATGAATTGAGGTTGAGCGAGTACCGTAGTGTCGTTCGCGTGGCTGTGGATGTCAGGACGCTCGTAACATCCGCTATAATGCTGACATCCTCGTCTTGGCACCTGTGCTCTCGTCAGACACCTGCGTGCAAAAGGTAACTCGGAATTCCGTACTATAATTGTATGATTTGTTCCATGTCTTCTCCGTTGTGTGGTTTGGTGCTGACAATGAGCACGCGATCAAGAAGGCCCACAGGTAATCCATGAGGACTGTGGAACGTTGTCTTTCGAATGAGAGCCATTAGAGGCTACTATAATGATCGAAGGAGCCAGATCATTTACCAAGGCAATGTTCAAGAATGAGAAGCGATCAACGTCGAGCATGTTGACCTCGTTAATGAAGAGGACCTGAATAGTTTTCTAGTTAGTGTACAACATTTTGATGCAAGAAGCACACGTACATAAAGAATGATTTCGGCCTTGCCCTCCTCTCGCCATTCCATGACCTTGGTGTTGATCTGATTCCGTAGCTCTGGCTTGATTTCACCCGTGTCGCCCACAAACAAAGCTAGGATACCTTGTAACCTCCTCTTGATCACATCTATCTCGTGCAAAGACAGCGTATGCACGACCTCCCTCCGTTTTTGGATTTCACCTTCCGGGCATTAAACGAATTTAGTCTACAAATTGTTGGTCAGTCCAACGATGGTTCAAAAAAAATAGAACATACATCACCACCCACAGTATCATAATCTCTCGACTGTGCGAACGAACGGCTGTGTTTAGTAAATCTACCAGACGCCTTGTCGATGGTAATGATGTCTCCTGCCAGGACTTCCTCCCTTCGAGAGAGCATCAATCATTTTTTCTTAGGTCTCGATGCCGGTAGTTTTGATACTCAGTTTTCTGGTGTTTGTAGCCTAGAAAGCGATATCTGTCAGCGCCGAAATTTTATTAACAGAAAGTTGCCTGCGTACTCCAATGAGACTCTGGTCAATTTGAATCTGGGCGACTTCTCCTTCGACGAGTAATGTCTCTTTCTTGTTACGTAGCTCCGTCACAAAGCCTCCGTCTTTGACATCGACAACAAGAATACGTCGCTGGCGCTAGCAGCAATCACAATGAAGGGAACATCTGGATCCAGCGTCTGCGCCATACCTATGTTGCGTATTCAAGGTAAAGCAAGTAGCAGAAGACATTAGAGACGCACCCAATGCAATAGCGATCTTTCCCGTCGCTCGTCCAGCTATCCTCCCTTCCTGTACCATCTTGAGAATCGTACCAGCATGATTCCTGGTCTTGGCCTACCCAAACATTCCCCGCGAACAGCTCTTGGCTCTAGCCAGTCGTCGAGTTCTAGTACGTGAATATACGAATGTATGCCTGCAAATTTTGGTCAGAACTTTCCCAAACAACGCGTCGAATATCCTGACCTACGCGCTTCATCTCTTGGTGATATCCTGGAGTTCGACGTCGCTGTTGTGATTTGGGTTTCCTGTACAGAGGTGAGCGATTCACCTCATGATCACCATGTCAAAGCCAGTATACTTGGCCATCGTCGAATACGCGCCCACAAGGCTTCGCGAGCCCTAAGGGCAGAAAAAGTCGAGCAAACAAAAGCACAACGGTCTGGCCGATTAGTACAGGGCCTGTCGTGTCTCTTCATCCGTAACGGGCCGGGGGAACGATTTTCGAGGCTCCCTGGATAGTACTGACGTGAATTTACGGTACAGGGATAGGGAGATAAACGAACGTTCGCATGACGCATACATCCTCAACGCTCCTATCCAATCTTCCGTCATTCCGTCCGTCTATTAAACCAAGCTTTGTACCACTGGTCGCTCTTCGTCCATTTTATGTCAAGGCAGAACTTGAAGTCATCGTGCTTATGCACGTACCGTGAGGATTTACCGTGTCGGTACCATGATCTCACCAGGGAACTAGGCCCAGAAATATGAAGGAATATAGTCTAGTCGGAAGTATGAGACGAAGATAGGCAACTTCTTGCTCGATAACAGTCGCAAAGTTGGTACCGGTCCGTGATAGCGGTAGGTGAAGGAAAGGCACGGCCACGTGGATATTATTTTCTCTCTTTGCAAATATTATCTAGGCTCTCGTCCTGGAACATACCATTTCTTTTCGTATTGCGATGGAGACGAACACAGGAGCAGCGATCCCACCTATTCCCTATCGAGCGCAGGTCGTCGAATCTGAGGCTTAGCTTCAAGAGTCTTACTACATCAGCCTCTCCTCAATGTTACTCAACGACGCGTCAACTGAAGACTAGATCAACTTCGCCATCGTTTCTTTACTCCTCGTTTTCAATTGCATTGTGAGTATGCCCTCCTACGACGGCTATGAGTACTCAATCTAAAACAGGGATGTCCTCGGTACTGGGGCCAATGTATATCTCGATGGCAAGGGAGGTGCTTGCACGGAGGGACGAATGTACGCACGGAACGGGGTCGGGAGGTCAAAGATATGGTTGTCTCGTGGCTGTGGGGCAGAACGTCGCGACTGGCCGAAAACCGTCAAGTTTATGGAAACTTCAAGCTGTTATCCGCAGTCCCGACCCGTCTCCTCTGTGTACGATGCAGGAAGCCAGCACTGCCGTTCCATCAGCGAATGCTCTCATCCAGAATGAGATGCCGGAAGTGAACACTCCGACAACACCAGCGAGGTTGAGAGTTAGCACTCTCGCTCCTCAGACGACCGTGAAACCGAATATTCACATTCAATCAGCCAAGCCAGCGAGAGTCATACTCCCGAGGCGACACCTTCCGCGGACTCTTTTATTAGGTCGCCATTTGCAAAATTGCTTCCATGTTTGCCCTGGCTTCAGACAGACTTTCACGATGGTGACGACAATAGCCTCTAATCTCTCCTTCCGACCCAATTTGGTCCCCACCCCATATTCGACGCGCCACCTCCGGACACCTTGCCTGTCATTGTCGTATTGGATCATCTCGATTCAATAAAAGCCGAGCAGGTCAATGATCCACAGGATTTCTTCAGGGAAATCGACGCTTTGAAAAGGTGCGTTCCTTAGCTAACGTCGCTCAAATGCGCCAACTGACCTCGGACTTGCGCATAGAATCGAAGATGACTTCAAAGAGTGAATGAAGGCCAAAACACAAGCTGCAATAGAGCGTGCGCGGCAGAGGGACAAAGCCCTTTATGTTCAAAAGAGCAGATACTCCCCACAATTTTCCGACACACGGGAGTCATTTTGGCGGAGATGGATTGTAGTGCTGTCATGCACATCTGATGGAAGGGATGGGTTAGAGATTCATGGATAGCAAAAATCTGTCTGTATGTGCGTGTGCATGGCTCCTTAGGTGTAGGGTCATTCCATGTCCCCCCTACGCTCCGTATCATGCTTCCTCAGTTCGGAGAATACGTATCCTTCAAGCTCGACCCCGTTGCTTCCCTCAAAGCACTTAACGATCCCGATGCAACTAAAGCCTCCGAAGCTTTGCAGAGCGATAAAACCTACGTTTCCTGTGTAACCTATGTGTGTTGCTTGTTTGTCTGAATTCCCGTCTTTGCGCTGAATACCGTCGTTCACTAGCTTCTGTCATTTCCGTTGCCTGGCGTCGAATACATATCCGGGAACATGATTTTGCTCGCAAGAGGTCTTCCCAATGGTGTCCCAGATGCCTTCAACATAACGTCGGACATGTCGATGTGCGTCCTACCAAACACTTCTATCGCGGCCTCCGCTACAGCCCACCACACCTCTCCCTTGACCCGACTGCTATCACCCCACTCAAGCAATGGCGAGATGTCGAATGCGGAACGACGCCGTCATGGTAGCGACTTGCCGGATCCTAAATACCGATTGACCGGCTGGGATCGGAT
Source organism: Armillaria borealis (assembly GCA_030435635.1). Lineage (NCBI taxonomy): Eukaryota > Fungi > Basidiomycota > Agaricomycetes > Agaricales > Physalacriaceae > Armillaria > Armillaria borealis. The sequence goes on along the minus strand of JAUEPT010000080.1, from coordinate 126,589 downwards.
TCTCTTGGCACAAACCTATTTCTCTGAGGATGGCGAACGTAGGGGGACAATAAAGCGAGAACAAGAGTCCCACAAAGCATCTACCAATGCTACAGGCGAGGACGTTTCTACCGAACAGCCACAAGAATGCCAATCATCCACGTTTACTCTCCCTGTTCCTGGTTCTGAGCCAGGTGTTGAGAGTCAGTGAAACTGGAAGCGGATACGCTCGATCCATTAGCGTAGTTGGGAGTGGATGTTCAGATCCTGAAAGTCAAAGTTTCGATTCAGCCAGCTCAAAAGGCGAAGCCCGACCGATATCTGTTATTGCGTTTTCCTTCTTTCGCTCCGTGCTTGCTAAATGTCTTCCCTGTGTATCATGTTTACGGGCGGACCTCTATGATAGCGAGGTGGCCTCGATACCTCCTTCCGATCCGATTTCGTCCCACCTAATTTTCGGCAACCGTCCATCCGATACCATGCCAGTGATCGTTTTGTTAGATGATCTCGAGTCAATAAAACCGGAAGATATCAACGACCCTTGGGATTTCTTTCAGGTCTTGAAGCTTTGAAAAGAAAGGTCTGCACCTTTTTTGCCTCGCCAATGAACCTTCATTGATCGCTTTGCTTTCGTAGAATCGAGGAAGCTTTTAAGGAAAGAATGAAACCCAAAACCCAAGCTGTAATTCAGTATGCCCGCCAAAAGGACGAAGCTGTCAAAAGTATTACTGAGAAAAGCAGACGCCGTCCTTAGGAGACTGGACTCTGGAGATTCTAAAGGAGCATTCCGTGGCGTATTTCAAGCTCGGCCACCATGGTATCACCCAAACCGCTCAGCTCCAGGTTCGCATCGTCTTCGACGACGGATTTTGGGAGCGTCACCCGTAGATGGTACCGAGGTCCACCTCGCGTCCATTGACCACGCATTTTTTTGCTCAGTCCTCGAAACCATGCAGAATCTCACATCCCTCTCCGTGTCTCGTTTGCATTCAATCGTTTTTTGGTCCAAGCAATAGCATCGACTCCCCCACCTTCGAACCCTACAAACTTTACTTTTGCGACAAAGTTATAACGCTATGGTCGATGCTCCTACTGGAGGGCTACGATGATAAGGATGACTTGGTGCGGCCATACCTGGGCTACGGGTCGGATGACTACGAAGAGACAGGACATGCTCTGTATGGAGCTTCTTCGGTGTTCAAACGTTCAAGGCCTTCTGTTCGTCGATCGAGTGATCATCTTAGTTACGTTCTTTGTAGACGGACTCAAATTGTTTCAATGGAACAATGTCTTCAATTACAGTTAGGTAACCGAGCTGACTTTGGCTACATACGCTCGAGACGAATGCCAAGGGTGGCGAGAACAAACTTTAAGCGCCCATGCCCAAAGCACCTGACAACTGCTGCCAACTGACAGCCGCCGTGACTGTTGAGCTGTAAAATTGCAGTGCTTCAAGGCAAATACCTTTTCGCGTGGTACTCCCTTCACTTTATGGGCCAGGAGTTAGTACGTGTCATTTATTCCTTTCATTTTGAGTACTCATTACGATAACAAGAACACCATCTAAGTTCGTATACCAATCACTTTTTGGCGCATGTCCTACCGTGGTTTTGAGGTGAGTCAGCCACCAAGCACGCAGGAGGGAAATTGCTAACATGTTTTCAGTACCTCTCTCTTCCTGAAGTCACCATCTCTGCCTTCACTGAGACGGGCATTGCAGAATCGTCGATCATCATTCCATTGCAACGAGCGTTCACCAGTAGAGAGCCCGTGATATCATCCCACCTTGCTGACACTCCCTGCGCTACCCTCGGCATTCAGGGCCTCTTGGATAAACTCAACACCACACTCGGAACGTCATACAGCCTGGACAATCCACCCCTCTCCGGCTTTCTTGAAGCCTGTATCACAAGCAGGTACGACTTTGGGCTGCTATATGGCCTCCTTCGCAGAATATGGTACACCGACGACTGGAGCACCGTACGAGATGAACTTTGCAGGCGGGAAGAGGAGGACCGGGAGGAGCGACGAAAAGCACTCATTGATAACCAGATCGTCGATACAAAGTTGCAACCTCGACGTGTCTGGGATCTATATAGCAATCGGGTGGTGCCACGGTGGTTCATGGATCTTCATTCCAATATCCAGTGGCCTCGGCCGATATCGCACGCATGGATGGACGAGAAGGATCGCGCTGTCGTGTGGACACCCATCAATGGATATGAATGGCCCGTTCCCATCCCAAAGGATGTCCATCTCAACCTGATCCGCATCGAGATGCTCAATCTCGGGCTGGAGTATGCATGGTTGGACGTTCTCTGTTTGAGACAGGTGGGCGGACGGAGGGAGGACTTGCGCGCAGAGGAGTGGAAGCTGGACGTGCCCACCATCGGACGTGTGTATTGGGACTCCGACGTGGTGTGTTACTTGAGTGGTCTGGGTCGGCCTTTGACGTTGAAGGAGGGTGACCTGGAGAGTGATCGATCTTGGTTTAGACGTGCGTGGACACTCCAGGAGGTTGGTCAGGAGGAGTACAGGGTGATTGCCGGGGACACACCGGATGGACCACTGCATGCTGAGTGTAAGGACGGGAAGTATGAGACTGAGCTGCTGACAAGGTTTCACAAGCAGCTGGAGTCTACACATCAAGCGTCGTTTTGGGTGTTTAGGGTATTGGAGGAGATGCGGAAACGGGTGTCAACGAACCCAGTGGACAAGATTGCAGGACTGGCATTTCTGATGGAGTCCGCCACAATACCAGCATACTACGAGAGCGCGTCTCTCGAGGAGGCATGGACAGCACTCGTGAATTCGATGGATGCATATTGTCGGGCACAGTTGTTCTTCTTGTGTCCTGAGCCGGGAGATAGAGGCCCAAAATGGAGGCCATCGTGGGACCAGGTTATGAACGAGCCTCTGCTTGAACATTATTTTGACGCCGATGGTGCCCTTCAATTTGTTGATCGGCTCGAGACAGGGGATGAAGACCAGTGTGACGCGGAGTGCATTGAAGGGTTGGTACGGGGGTTGGCTGTTGTGGAAGGGGGTCATCGACATGGAGAGTTTATTGTTAAAGGCGAGGGTGGGAAAAAACATAGATTCAAGATCACCGCTGCCCACACGTACCCGATACCTGAAGACACTTACACACTGATTTATGGCTCCGACGATCCTACGGATTTATATGTCGTTGGACAAAGCCTGCCGGGGGGAAAGTTTGAGAAAGTGTCAGTGCTGGAGATCTCTTATGAAGAACAGTGCTGGTTAGAGGATCTGGATATTTTTAAAAAGCATCGATATATTCTTATTTGAGAGAGTACACATAGTGTAGTAAATCTTAACGCAAGCTTAGCTATATATGTTTTGAAGAATGCTTGCGATTTGGCAATGACGGTCTTTCCCGTCGACGAGGCCCAGCAGATAACATCACTTGTCCTGCTATCTGAGAATCATACCAGCAGCCTTCCTGGCTTTCGACCATTCCATGCGAATTCACCCTTGAATCTAACCGGTCGTCGAGTCCCAGCCCGTGGATACGCGAACGAACGAACGAACGCCTGCAAATCCTAGTGAAATTTTTCCTAAACAATGTGTCGAATATCCCAACCTATGCGCTCCATCTCAAGGCGATATCTCGGAGTTCAGACGTCCCTGCAGTGATTTAGGTTGCCTGTACGGAGGTGAGCGGTTCATTTCAAGGGTAAATACCATGATGGAAAAGTACAAGTTGCCGTCGTGTCATAAAAGTAGAACCCAAGACTTCCCGAGTCTTAAGCTGAACGATCGAAGAAGTCGAGCGAAGAAATGCACTGGCAGACGTCTAGCCGATTACATGAGTGTGTCTTCTGTGTCTCCTAGGACGTGTTTCTCCACATCCGTAATAGTCCAGGGGAATGACTTTCGAAGCGCTCTAGATAGTACTAGCGTGAATTTGTGATGTAGAGATAAAGAAAAAAACGAACGTTCGCTTGGCCCATATATCCTCACTGCTCGTATTCAGCCCTAACCATTCAGCCCGTCTATTTAATCCAATGCTTCGTGCCGTTGGTCGCTCTCAGTTGGCAATTTCACGCTGAGGCAGAACTTGAAGTCGTCGTGCGCACACCATGAAGATTCGCTATGCCGATACCAAGATTTCACCTGAGAAAGGCCTGCTACGCTTCAGCTTGGCTCGTGGGCAGGTACCGATACAGCACCGTGCCATGATAGCCCATTGCCCATCAACCAGAGACAGGAAGGAATATCATCTGGAGTTGGATGTACGAGACGAAGACGGGCAGTCTTGACAGCTCGGGAAAAGGAAAGGCACAGCCACATAACTATCTCCCTTCTCATTGATGAAGTTGGCTAATGAGGTTTCTGACCAGTACCATCTACAAGAGCTTTCTCCGCCTATGACATAGTAAAGTTTCCTGGAACCGTTGTCCGTGCGGTGGAGAGTATACAAAGACCAGTTATATCATAGAAGAGAAGACAAGGAAGACAAGACATAGTTACACGCAGCTATCATGAGCTATCCATGAGGTACTCACTGGCCGTAGGTATTTCCTCGAATACGAGCGATCCCTGCTGCTCCTTCAACCATTGAACACTTCGCTTCTCGTCCATGAAATACGTGCACGCCCTCCGCAAATCCTCCACGCCCACTTGTTCCGCCTTTCGTTTCCGAGCCAGCATCTGAGCGCATGAAATGAGGTTGAGCGAGTACCGCAGTGTCGTTTGCATGGCCATGTATGTCAGGACGCTCGTAGCGTCCGCTGTGAGGGTCACATCCTCTTCTTGGCACCTGTGCTCTCGTCAGACCTGCGCGTAAAAGTGAGATTGCATTTCCGTACCGTATTTGTATGATTTGTTCGATATCTTCTTCGCTGTACGGTTTGGTGCTGACGATGAGGACACGATCGAGAAGGTCCACAGGTAACCCGTGAGGACTGCGGAAAGTGGTTCCTCAAATACGAGCCATGCCTCGATTAGAACCAGTGATGACCAAAGATTTCCAATGCACGTTTCAGGAACGAGAAGCACTCAATGTCGAGGTTGTAAACCTCGTCAATGAAGAGGACCTACATGGTTCTCTTGTTAGTGTACAACATTTTCACGCAAGAAGAGCACGTACACCAGGAATGATCCCCCCTCGCGCCATCCCGCAACCTTGGTGTTGATCTGCTTCTGTAGCTCTGGCTTGAGTTCACCCGTGTCGCCCGCGAACAAAGCTAGTAATCCCTGCGTCCTACTATTGATGACATCTGTCTTATGCAAAGATACCGTATGCACGACCTCCCTCGGTTTTTGTATTTCGCCTTCAGGGCATTGAAGGAATTTAATCTATGAACCGTTAGTTAGTCCAACGATCTCGCCGAAAAGATAGAACATACATCAGCACCTATAACATCATAATTTCTCGACCGTGCAAATGAACGAACGAGTTTAGTGATTTTACCAGACGACTTGTCGGACGTCTCCCGTTAGCCCTTTCTCCTTCAAGAGAGCGTCGATCATTTTTTCATAGGTCTGGATGTCGGTAGTTTTGATAGTCAGTTTTCTGGTGTTTGTAGCCTAGAAAGAGATATCTGTCAGCAATGAACTTCACTAACAGAAAGTTCATGTATACTCCGGCAAGACTCCGGTCAATTTGACTCTCGACGATCGCTCCTTCAACGACTTCTGTCTTTTTCTTGATGCGTATACCAATACTCCGTCGGAAAGTCTCCATCTTTGACATCGACAGCGAGAATACTTCGCTGGCGGCAATCATGGAAAAGGTACGTCTGTACCCAGCGTCTGCACCATGCCTGTGTCGTGTTTTCAAGACAAAACAAGTGTGAGAAGGTAGCAGACACGTACGTAATTGTTATGGATTTCACGTATCTGTTGACTTGGTGCATGAGTCAACACATGCCCATACTCGGCCTTCTCGGTCTTAACAGTGACTCACTTGTATTTTCTATTACTTTCTGTTACTTTCTCGATTCTTCGTACCAATACTAGAATATAATGGAACATTGTAGAATAATAATGACTCAAACCTTCCCTTAGTATATAAACTCGTAGATAAATTGTATTAGGATCTCTCAAGCTAATTTTACTACTCTTCGAACGTCCACTTAACTGTGTGATTTAAGCATTCCTGATCGGTTACGCCCAGCGCTTGCCAATCAACTGCTTCCCGACTACGCCTAGCGCTTGTCGGAAACCTTGTCAGTTACGCCTAGCACTTGCTGACGCCCTCGTTAACTACGCCTAGCGCTTGTTAGCACTCTTACGGATCCCTCTTGGTGGTTAGAACTCGCTCTCGGGCATCCTCGCTCACTATTCAGGTTTTACTTGAGTATTCATCAACTCGTGTATTACTTCGAATACCCTGATTCTTAACAGTAATGCAATAGTGGTCTTTCCTCTCGACGGAGGCCCAGCAAATAATATCACTCATCCTGCTATCCGACCTTCCTGCACGATCTCGAGAATCATACTAGTAGTTTTCCTGGCCTTGGCTTGTCTGACCATTCCCTGCGAACTAATCCTCTGCTCTAACCGGCCTTCGAGTCCCAGCCCGTGGATATGCGAATGGACGCCTGCAAATCCTGGTCAGAAATTTCCCAAACGACGCTTCGAATATCCCGACCCATGTGGTCCATTTTGGTCATATGCCGGAGTTCCGACGTCCCATGCCTGTACAGAGGCTAGAGGTTCATTCCAATAGGAGAAGTGGGCGCGTATATGATGTGAAAAGCACAAGTGCACTTGCGTCGTAGACGTAGTGGAGGAAGTCGAGCGAAATACATGAGTGTTCTTCTATGTTTTCTAGGACCAGTTGCTTCTCCTCGTCTGTACAGGCGGGGGAAATAACTTTTGAGGCACCCTGGAGAGTGCTGGCATCAATTTAGATGATATTCCATCCTATTTCCGATTGATAGAGCTCGTAACGGACCGTCATTGTACGGCGCTGTATCGATGAATGTTAACGAGCCTAGCTGAGCGTAGTTCCCCGGTGAAGTCACAATACCGACACAGCAAATCCTCAGCACGGAGCGCGCATAAGCACGACGACTTCACAGTTCTGCCTTAACATGTGTTGGATGGAGAGCGACCAGTGGTACGAAGCATGTATCAATAGATGGGCGGAATGGTGAAGAGAAGGCTGAGTAAGAGAGGATGTGTGGTCTATGCAAACGTTTGTCTATCTCTCTATCTTTGTGTATCATGAATTCTGGAGTTGGATGTACCAGAGGAAGTCAGCATCAGCGGAAGGACTCAGAAAGGAAAATAGGCACAGCCACATGAATAGACCGGCCCGAATATTCTCTCTTTCCCTGACACTTACCTAGGCTCTGCACTTTTCGTAGCTCCGTCTTTGCTTCAACGTATATTGCCTCCCCTCTGAGCACATCATATTCCCAGTGCGGTATCTCCAGTGGATCTTGGCGAGTCAATAGTCGATCGATTATCCCGCACCGCCTAGTCGCCAGGCTCGCGTACAGACAATGGAGGAACCCACAAACTACATCCAATACTTTGCCGGACGCGCCAGGAGACGTTCCGTCCTCCGTAACGATTCCGCTATTACAGTGAAGGATTTCGTTACACAACATCGAGGATCATGTCTATCCGAAGTCTCGTATCGTGACCGCATCGGGTACGAGAGCAGCGACTCTGGCTAACCATCATCGGGTACAGACTGTCGAATCTGGAGGGTCAAAGAGGTGCACAAGGCAGGCGAATCTTCAATTCGCCGCCGTTTGTTAGTGCTTTTTCTTAGGTATGTTATTACCAATGGATGCTGCTTTTCATCCGAAGGTTAAATTCTTTCCTCTTCGTTTCCAGCTGCTTTGTGAGTGCCATGCCCTCCTGCGATGGTCATAGGATCTGAACTCAAAACAGGGATACGTCCTTGGTTCTGGGGCCAATGCATGCCTCGATGGCGGAGGGAGATGCGCGCGGGATGGTACGCGCGTAGGGATGGATGTGCGCAGGAGGAGGGAGGGAACGGAAACGGGAGGTCGAAGAGATGGCCGTCGTACAGGAAGCCTGTGAGGGAGGTCGTTTGGTAGACGTGGGGCGGAACGTCTGTGCTCGCAGGTCTGCCTAGAAACCGTCAAGTTTATAGAGACATGCTCTCACTGTGACTCTTCTTTTTAAAGGGCTTCCCAATACCGACCCTGGTCGCTCCATCGCGCACGTCGGACATGTCTGTACCGGTCTTACCAAATACATCAAGCTCATATTCGCAGTCGTGACCACCGCTACCTCTCCCTTCGTCAGATTGTTACCACTCAACGCAGACAAGGACGCAGTGTCGCATACGGAACGACATCACCATTGGCAGAGACTGGCCTGGGCCCACGTATCAATTGAACAGCCACGATCAGATCCTCCTTGACCGAAAGTATTGCAACGCGGCGGATCACAATAGCAGGAAGGTCCTTGAGAGAGCAAGCTCAGGTTTCTATGGATGCCGGTGTTGTGAACAATCGGTTACCCTACCTGCTTCCTTTGTGCGCGATTTAGAAAGCCAGCACTGCCGTTCAATCAGTGAATGCCCTCATCCAGTCTATGATGCCCGAAGTGAACATTCTCACCCCGCTAGCGAGGTTGAGAGTCAGTACTCTCGTTGCGCAGGCGACGCTGCAATCGAATATTCACATTCAATCAGCCAAACCGGCGCGAATTACATCCCCGAGATGACACCTTCCACGGCCTCTTTCACTAGGTCGATGTTTTCAAAGTTACTTCCATGCTTACCCTGTCTTCAAACGAACTTTCATGACGGTGACGACCTAGCTTCGATTTCCCTTTCTGACCCAATTTTTCCACCCATATTCGGCGCGTGCCCTCCAGATACCCTGCCTGTCAAGGTCGTATTGGACGATCCCGAGTCATCAATAAAAACCGAGCAGATCAATGGGATCTCTTCAAAAAAATGCGCAAGACTCAGATAAAGTACGCAAGTTGATACGCAGGCGTCTGTCAGCTCGCTAGCCAAAGCTCGGCAACAACGACATGAAACAACCTGAGCTCTTGCCACCGTTCGGAAAACTTTGAGGGCTTAGACGAGCAATACAAAGCTATCCATTTGACGCAGAAGATCAAAGTGTATACTTTTGTTAATTCCACTTTTTTTTTTTCAATGCGTCGAGTTCCTATGGTTTATCTGTTAATGTGCACCTCGTTGGGGCATCGGTGACGCCAAGATACGCGAGAAGCTATCTCAGTACTATCTGCTCCGGATTGCGATTAATCATAGCATGCACGACGTACCTCTGAAATGAGGAACCCGCTCTAATATTCTGTTCCTGAGAGTCGTGTGTGTGTGTGTGGCAGCGAGAGGGCAGCAATTGAGGCCGGGAAGGGTTCGGCATCTTCCTTGATCTGCTTTGCTTCGACCATCGAGGTCAACATTTCCTCTAACCCTTTTGCAAGCCTGGTAACTCTCATCGAGACCCCAATGGGCGGTCCTAATAGAAGGGGAGATCATGGGTACCGACAGCTATGTGAGATCGCGGACTGTCTGGTTCAGGATGGATTATGCAGGCAGCGGCGAATGGTGTGTTCTTTACCGTTATCGTCGTTCACCGCTTTCTAATCATCTGTTAAGGGTGACGTCGCTCGTCTCTCTCTCTGAATGCGTGCCACACCAAACTTGACTACCCATACCGCTCCCTTAGCTCAGAGCTCAGCCGAAGAACACTACTGCACGATGCGTCTCCGAGTTGCTTCATCATCGCATGATTCCGTACAAAATTCGAGGACCTACCCAGTATCCCGATTTCGGTACTTCGTCTTTGCTCCCGGCCACGGCTGTCCTTTTTTTCGGTCTTCTGTGCCGCCTAGTATGGCGTGTCATTGTACTCACATCAACCCATATCGCTCTCTTTGAGCGAGCAATGTAACCGGCATATCTTGACGGAGGGGTTGGTGTCTGGAGGAAGAGCTCGAAATATCAGGCGCCGTCGAGGGAACGGCGCGGGACGGACGGCGATGTGTCGTGGTGAAGACTGGTCCTCTTGGAGAATTCGTAAAGTCGCTACTCTCCCTGTCATTTGTGGGCGAGTCTATCGGAGAGCAGGCAACCGGGAGGCTCTATCGGGTCACGGTGGCGCTATCGACCATCGAGTGCAGATCGTCGAAGCTGAAAGGTCAAAGAGCCGCAGAAGGCAGGCAAAATCTTCCGTTCACTGCCGTCTGTTGGCGCTTTGTCTTGGGTATGTTATTACCAATCACCGCTGGGGCCGGTTCCTTTTTAGCACGGTAAAAGGTATTCTGAAAATGTTGTGACTTTTCGCTACCTTTGTATGCCGCAAAAACGGGACACGGAAAACGCAATGTAAAACTTGTCCTATTTAGGCCTCCTTGCATGTGCCAAAAATAGCTGCTTTTCTATGAATGAAAAGCGGTTTCCTTTGTTCTGACCGCGGGAAACACATTTTCCATTCTGTTTTTCGAGCTCTTTTCCTTAGCTTAAAAGAGTACGTAAATGATCCTGCCTTTCAACCTGTTTTTCTGAACTTGTTTTTACCATTGGAAGATCAAATGAAATGTCGCAACATTTTGAGGCCTCGTTTTTCGTATCGGAAAATGTATCGGCCCCAGCAGTGAATGGATACCGCTTTTCATCCGAAGGCTGAACCTTTTCAGAGCGGTGGAACGCATGCATGACGGGTCCATTGACCCTTGTCATTCAAGGTCGAAGAGATGATCGTCTTGCAGGAAGGAGGCTGTCCTGTGAGGGAAGCCGTCTTGTGGCTGTTGGGGCGGAGCGTCGTCGAGGGCTGTGCTTTCAGGTCTGCACAGACGGAGCGACGTCATGTGAGGAGCCAGGCCGACAGGCCAGAAACCGCCACGTTTAAGTGCGCGAGCGTTCTCGCGAACCCGGAGATGCGATGCGTACCCGTTGGTTATGTACTGTTCGTAGCAGATTACAGGACAGCAGGTATCAATATACCGGTGCATTATGGTATGTCCTTCTCTGAATTTCTAGTGGTCTGATGATGAAGGTCTTTCCGTTCTCCAGGGATATCCTATACGAGTTAACGTCTGCTAGCGATCTTCTACTTCCGGGTTCTAGAGACAAAAAATCCACCGGGTCCTCCACATTCGCAGATTATTCAGACTGGACGACATACGCCGATCCTCAACGACAGTTCTACGCCCTACTGATAAACCGTACAGATCTTGGACGAATGCCCCTCCACGGACAGGTTGACCAGATTTCTGATTGGTACAGCGCTAATCCACTCCTGCTATTGCCGGCGAGATAATGTCATGATTTTGATATGGGATAGGACACCGAGTGGATTAAAGTACATTCCGGCGAGGTCGATCACGACCGTCACCCTCCCGTTTTGCACTCTCACCACCTCGCTGTATATCTTGGACGCTCTACCCCTACTGTTGATTCACGCTCGGTCCCCTACACACCTTTGGCCGTCACCACCGCCAAACGCTAGAGTGATTCGTTTCGCTGCCGTAGGGTTCCACTCGCTTCGAGATGGTGGATATTCGTGCATTTTCAGAGGATTGTTTTCCTGGTGCAGAGTACACGTGAAGAATTGGGCATCTCAGATCACTGTAAGTCGTACCGTCAATGTCAAAAGTATTACTGAGAAAATCAGACAGCGACCTTGAGAAGATTGGACTCTGACGACTCTAAGGGAGCATGTCCGTGGCTTATCTCAAGCTCATTTCTTACTCGGTCGCCGTAATATCACCAGAAAATCAAAACCGCTCACCTCCGGGTTCGCAGCGTCTTCAACAACGCAGTACTACGGTACCAACGTCCACCTTGCGTCCATCAAGCACGCATTTTGCTCCATCTTCGAAACCATGCAGCTTTCCGTGTCTCGTTTCGCACTCAATCGTTCTTTCATTAAAGCAATAGTCTATCTCCCCCACCTCTGAACCCTGAAGCTGAACTACCAATGCATTTGTGACAAAGTTATAACGCCGTGGTCAATGCTCCTACTGGAAGGCCATGATGATCAGGATGGCTTCGTGCAGCCATACCTGGGCTACGAATCGGACGACTACGAAGAGGCAGGAGATGCTCTGTACGGAGCTTCGGTATTAAAACGTTCAAGGTCTACCATTGATCGATTGAGCGATCCCGACTCTTTTGAGTGGAACCCTCAGATGGTCGTGGATCGTTTGGAAGACTCCTGCGGGTGGTGGTAGGCTACTTTCTAGTGCTACTTTTTCTCTGTCTCCAGGCTGGTGTCGACTTGTACATTGCAAGCCACACTGAGGCCCCACCCCCGGTTTGGGAATAACATATACTTAGTCAAATATCTCTATTTGTGACATTTACGGAGGGCTCTCGAAGCTGGAATGGAGGATTATTAGCCTCATATCTTATTTACGTTCTTTGTAGATGGACTCCAGCTATTTCAACAGAACACCATCTTCAATTATAGCTGATTTGACGGGATAACCCGAGCTGGCTTTGGCTACGCTCGAGACGAAGGCTAAGGGCGGCGAGAACAAATATTAAGCGCCCAAAGCACCTGACAACTGCTGCCAAATGGCAGCCGCCGTGACTGTTGATGGGATTCGAGCTGTAAAATTGCAGTGCTTCAAGGCAAACACCTTTTTGCGTGGTACTCCCTTTACTTTATGAGCCAGGAGTTAGTATGTATCATTTGTTCCTTTGATTTTGAGTACTCATTACGATAACAAGAACACCATCTAAGTTCGTATACCAATTGGCACTTTTTGGCGCATGTCCAATGTTTTTGAAGATGCAGAGGTGAGTCAGTCACCAAGCACGCAGGAGGGAAATTGCTAACATGTTTTCAGTACCCCTTTCTTCCTGAAGTCACCATCTCTGCCTTCACTGAGACGGGCATTGCGGAATCGTCGATCATCGTTTCATTGCAACGAGCGTACACCGGTAGAAAGCCCGTGATATCATCCCGCCTTGCTGACACTCCCTGCGCTACCTTCGGCATTCAGGGCCTCTTGGATCAACTCAACACCACACTCGGAACATCATACAGCCTGGACAACCCATTCCTCTCCTCCCTTCTTGAAGAATGTATCACCAACTACGACGACTTTGGTATGGCATATAGCCACCTTCGCAACATATGGTACACCGACAACTGGAGCACCATGCGAGATGTACTTCGCAGCAAGGAAGAGGAGGACCGGGAGGAGCGACGAAAAGCACTTGTTGGTAACCGGATCGTCAATACATGGCTGCCACCTCGACGTGTCTGGGATCTATACAGCAATCGGGTGGTGCCATATTGGATTATGGACACTGACTCAGATTCTGGATGCCACCATTGGCCTCAGCCGATATCGCACGCATGGATGGACGACAAGGATCGCACCGCTGTGTGGACGCCCATCAATGGATACAAATGGCCCGTTCCCATCCCAAAGGATGCCAACCTCAACCTGATTCGCATCGAGATGCTCAATCTCGGACGGGAGTATGTATGGTTGGATGTTCTCTGTTTGAGACAGGTGGGCGGACCAGGGGAGGACATCCGCACAGAGGAGTGGAAGCTCGACGTGCCCACCATCGGAGCAGCATATCGAAGTGAGGATGTGGTGTGTTACTTGAGTGGTCTGGGTCTGCCTTTGACGTTGAAGGAGGGTGACTTGGAGAGTGATCGGTGCTGGTTTAGACGTGCTTGGACACTACAGGAGATTGGTGGTGAGGATGAGGACAGGGTGATTGCCGGGGACACACCGGATGGACCACTGCATGCTGAGTGTAAGGACGGGAAGTATGTGACTGAGCTGCTGACAAGGTTTCACAAGCAGCTGCAGTCTACACATCAAGCATCGTTTTGGGTGTTTAGGGCACTGGAGGAGATGCGGAATCGGGTGTCGACGAACTCAGTGGACAAGATTGCAGGACTAGCATTTCTGATGGGGTCCCAGCAGATACCCGCATACCACGAGAGCGCGTCTCTCGAGGAGGCATGGACAGCACTCGTGAATTCGATGAATGTATATTGTCGGGCGCAGTTGTTCTTCTTGTGTCCTGAGCCGGGAGATAGAGGCCCAAAATGGAGGCCGTCGTGGGACCAGGTTATGAACAAGCCTCTGCCTGCATATCATTTTGACCCCGCTGGCGGCTTTCAATTTGTTGATCGGGATGAGACAGGGGATGAAGCCTGGTGTGACGCGGAGTGCATTGACGGGTTAGTGCGGGGGTTGGCTGTTGTGGAAGAGGGTGATCGACATGGAGAGTTCATTGTTGAATGCGATGATGGGATAGCGCGATTCAAGATCACCGCTGCCCACACGTACCCGATACCTGAAGACACATACACACTGATTTATGGCCACTACGTTCCTGAGAATTCATACGTTGTTGGACGAAGCCTGCCAGGGGGAAAGTTTGAGAAAGTGTCGGTGCTGGAAACGTCCAACAATGATTTACAGTGTATTACTGAAAGACATCGATATATTCTTATTTGAGTGACTACACATTGCGTAGTAGTTCTTGTTACCTCCAGTAGCTATATGTTTTAACGAATACTTACACTCTGGGAATGTAAGCTCTGGCTCGACGGCCATGTTCCACATTACCGTGACACACTTGATTTGCGCTTGATAACCAATATCTGTTGCGTTGAAGGTTTGCCGGTAATCAACCACGAGCCTGCTATCTTCCCTGGCTAGAGGCGCCATTACTGTGTAGTCGCCTTCTTCGTTATTGTCCTGGGAGAGAGTGACTAGGCGAATCGAGTGATCCTTGCTGCTTCTTCAACCCGTGAACAATTCGCTTCACATCCATAAAATACATATACGTCCGCCCCAAATCCTCCACGCCCACTTGATCCGCCTTTCGCTTCCGAGCCAGCATCTGCGCACGTGAAATCAGGGATGTAAGGACTCGTAGCATCTACTATAAGGGTGACATCCTCTACTTGGCACCTGTGCTCTCGTCAGACACCTGCGTGCAAAAGGTATCTTGGAATTCCGTACCGCATTTGTATGATTTGCTCGGTGTTATCTTCACTGTGCAGTTTAGTGTCGACGATGAGGGCGTGATCAAGAAGATTGAAGGGTAATCCATGAGGACTGCAGAAGATTGTCCTTCGAAAACGAGCCACGCCTCGACTAGAAGCCAAAATGACCAAAGGAGCCAGATCATTTTCCAAGGCGTGGTTCAGGAGCGAAAGCCCTTCAGTGTCGGACATGTGAACTGCATCGATGAAGAGGTCCTGTATGATTCTCTCATTAGCGCACACCTTTTGATTCAAGAAGCACACGTACACCAGGAATGATCTCGGCCATGCCCTCCTCGCGTCATTCCGCAACCTTGGTGTTGATCTGATTCTATACCTCTGGCCTGATTTCACCCATGTCGCCGCCGGGAAACCCTGTGTTCTACTGTTGATAACATCTGTCTCATGAAAAGACACCGCATGACCTCCCTCCATTTCTGTATTTCATCTTCTGGACTTTGAACGCATTCAGTCTACAAATTCTCAGTCAGTCTAACGATCTCGCCAAAGAAATCGAACATACATCAGCGCCTGTAGCATCATGATCTCTCGACCAAACAACCAAGGTTAGTGATTTTACCTGATGTCTTGTCGATGGTAATGACACCTCCTGCCAAGGCTTTCTCCTTTGATAGAGCGTCAATCATTTTGTCATACATAGTCTCGATGTCAGTTGTTTTGATAGTCAGTTTTCCGGTTTTTGTAGCCTGGAAAGTGATATCTGTCAGCGCTGAAACTTTACTAACAGAAAGTTCATGCGTACTCCAGTCAGATTCTGGTCAGTTTGGATCTCGATGACCTCTCCTTCGACGAATTCTGTCTCTTCATTGATGCGTGCGCCAATGCCCCGTCTCTAACATTGACAGCGAAAATACGTCGCTAGTAGTAGTAGCGGCAATCTTGGTGAAGGGAACATCTGGATGCAGCGTCTGCACCATACCTATGTCGCGTATTCAAGGCAAAGCAAGTATCAGAAGACATTAGAGACGTACCTAATGCAATAGCAGTCTTTCCCGTCGATGGGGTTCCAGCAAATGACGTCGCTCGTCCAGCTATCCGACCTTCCTGCACCATCTTGGGAATCATACCAGCATCATTCCTCCTGGGGTTGGCCTGCACAAACATTCCCTGCGAATTATCTCTTGGCTCTAACCGGTCGTCGAGTCCCAGTATGTGGCTATGCGAATGATGCCTGCAAATTTTGGTCAGAACTTTCCCAAACAACGCGTCGAATATCCTGACCTATGCGCTCCATCTTGGTGATATCTCGGAGTTCGGACGTCCCTGTCGTGATTTGGGTTTCCTGTACTGAGGTGAGCAGTTCCGCTCATGATCGCCATGTCGAAGCCAGTATACTTGGCCATCGTCGAATACGTGCCCGCAAGGCTTCGCGAGCCCTAAGGGCAGAAAAAGTCGAGCGAACAAAAGCACAACGGTCTAGCCAATCACTACAGGACTTGTCGTGTCTCTTCATCCGTAACAGGCCGGGGGAACGATTTTCGAGGCTCCCTGGATAGTACTGGCGTGAATTTACGGTACAGAGATAGAGAGATAATTTTAAATGAACGTTCGCATGGCCCAAATGATACATCCTCAAGGCTCTTATCCAGCCTTCCGCCATTCCATCCGCCTATTAAACCAAGCTTCCTACCACTTGTCGCTCTTCGTCCATTTTATGTCAAGGCAGACCTTGACGTCGTCGTGCTTATGCGCGCACCGTAAGGATGATCTGTGTCGGTACCGTGATTTCACCTGAGAACTAGACCCGGAAATATGAAGGAATATCATCTAGTTGAAAGTACGAGACGAAGATAGGCAGCTTCTTGCTCGATGGCAGTCGCAAAGTTGACACCGGTCCATGATATCACAACGGAAGGTAAGGGGGAAAGCACAGCCACGTGGGTATTATTTTCTCTCTTTGTAACTATTATCTAGGCTCTCGTCCTGGAACATACCAAGTTCTTCTCGTATCGCGACGGCGACGAGCACAGGAGTAATGATCTCAGCTATTCTCTATCGAGCGCAGGCCGTCGAATCTGAAGCTTATCATTCAAGCTCAAGAGTCTTACCACATCGGTTTCTTCTCAATGTTACTCAACGACGCGTCAACTGAAGTCTAGATCAACATTGCCATCGTTTCTTTACTCTTCGTTTTCAATTGCATCGTGAGTAAGCCCTCCTACGACGGCTATGGATACTCAATCTAAAACAGGGATTTGTCCTCGGTGCTGGGGTATATCTCGATGGCGGAGGGAGATGCGTGCACGGAGGGATGGATATGCGCGCCGCGCGCGGAACGGGGACGGGAGGTCGAAGAGATGGTCATTTTGTGGCTGTGGGAGCAGAACATCGTCTAGGTTGGAGGAGGCAGGTCGACAGGCCGGAAACCGTCAAGTTTATAGAAACTTCCAGCTCTTATTCGCAGTCCCTACGTCTCTCCTCTGTGTACGATGCAGACAGCCAGCACTGCCGTTCCATTAGCGAAAGCTCTCATCCAGATTGAGATGCCGGAAGCGAACATTCCGACAACACCAGCGAGGTTGGGAGTCAGCAGTCTCTTTCTGCAGGCGACGCTGAAACCGAATATCTACATTCAATCAGCCAGGCCAGCGAGAGTCATACCCCCGAGACGACATATTCTGCGGCCTCTTTCCTTAGGTCGCTATTTGCAAAGATGCTTCCATGCTTACGCTGTCTTTAGACGGACTTTCATGACGACGATGACCTAGCTTCGATTTCCCTTTCGAACCCAATTTGTTCCCACTCCATATTCGGTGCACACCCTCCAGATACCTCGTCTGTCACGGTCGTATTGGACGATCTCGATTCAATAAAAGCCGAGTAGATCAATAATTCATAACATTTCTCTAGGGAAATCGACGCTTTACAAAGGCACGTTTCTTAGCTAACGTTGTTCAAATATGCCAACTGACCTCGGACTTGCGCATAGAATCGAAGATGATTTCAAAGAGCGAATGAACTTGAAGGCCAAAGCTCAAGCTGCAATAGAGCGTGCGCGGCAGAAGAACGAAGCCCTTTATGTTCGACTGTCCTCGCGAGAGGAAATATCACTTCCGATCCAGACGGTATGCCAACATCACAGAAACCTGTTTCCCAAATTGACAATATATTGCAGCCCAAAAACTTAAGTTTGATGCTCCTTGAGCGTTAGACGTCTAGACCTCAGAGAGTGAGGCACTGCTGTAAAATAATCGCAATAAATGTCGTTACCCAGTTAACAAATGATGTTACGATACTGCTATTGCCAGTACGCATGGTTCATGTAACCTTGCTATGCTGATTGTTTCTTTAGAGTCAAAGCCAAGTCAAAGCGAGTATATTTATTAAGACTTGATTTTACGACGTACAGAGTGTAATTGCGTGCTACGTATGTTCAAGGAATCCGAAGTTTCTCCGTTCCGGACGTAGGCTGAACGCTTCAAGCTGCCATTGAAAGAGACGCTGACTTCTTTTTTGACCACGTATCACGAGTAAAGCGGGCACGACCCTGCAGTGAAGGTTAGAGACATGAGATTCAGGCGAAAAAGGTAAGAACATACCATTTCTGAGTTTGTGGAATTATTTAATTGCATCGCCTGAAGATCGTTGAGTATCAACAACAGAAAATAAATTCGAGACATCACAGCCAGTCCTTGTTGGAGTTGCTGGAGATATCGTCAAATCGATAACTGACCGGTCCTGAATCCCATCTGGCGAGTCTCTGTGCAGGGGCCCCTCGACCGGAACTTCAGCCTTCGTCTTCACTTCCGCCTTGAGCTTAGGCATCTTCAACTGGAGTCGAGCATGGAGCTCTTCGTCCTTTTTCTACGTCCGTTCAATATCAGCTGGAATTTTGGCTTTGATGCGTCCGTAATGATTCGCTTCAATGCTACAAAAGTTGAAGGTTCAAAGGGGGGGGATGCAGAGCGAAGGAACGGCTCACCTTTTCAACGTGTGTGCTTCACGATAAAAGCCCTATGGGTCGTTACGCTGAGATACGGACACTGGATCATCTGATATGAGGTGTTCGAACTTCGTAGGCGCCTTGCCGAACATGTTTTGAGCCTAGAGTAGATCGTCGTCAAATTCGACTTTTTGCAAACAGGCGGTGCAGGAAATCTGCTACGGCAGAGTCTCTGGAGGCAGTAAAGTGCGCCTCACCGACTTGATCAGTTTCGGATGATGAACGATCTTCCTGACTTTCTGCGTCACGGTCAGATTTGGCGCAGAGAGGTAGAGCCACTGCAGATGCACGACATCATCACTGTGAACCAGCGTAATGGATGAAGAAGTCCAAATATCTGAATAGCCTTTGTGAGAATGTCCCAGCGAAGAAAGACGAAAAACATACCTCAAAAAACAAAATATGTGGAGGCAGGGTAGAAAGCATCGGCAGTTTGTTCGCTGTCTAAGATTCACAACGTGATGTGGCGAGGTTTGCCTGCGCACTACTTCATGGGTCATTCGAAGAGACAATCATTTTAGTTTTTTGGGCACTGGACGCGAGGAGGAATCGAGTTCGGGATTTTGTTTTCCATCGACATTTTGAGAAAACCAAGAGGACAAGAGGCTGAGGTAAAGAGTCTTGAGAGGAGAAGAGAACAACGCGAAGTGTCACAGATGTGACCTGTCGCGTTGTTGGGGGTTGTTGGCCCTGCCGCTGGCCTCGACGTTGCCGGGTTGTTCCGACTGCACTTGAATTATAAGCTCAGCGTCTTTCGTCGCCATCGCCTCCTTTTGTGGGCCGGCATCCACTGAGACCACAAGTATAGGCGGCCGTTCAAGCAGGTCTGTGTTGGGAAATAGTGGATACCGAAATGGAAGGCACAAAAAGAAAGGATGAACAGGAATTTTGGCGAAGGTGACCGTTGAGTGAGTGTGGTTTTCGCTGCTGGTCCGTATACGTGCTCATATTGTCTCGTACAGAATTTTTTATTAGCAGGAGATCAAAGGATGGTACGTCCTAAACTTTGATCCTGTTTCTCGTGCTCACTATCTGCCTCTACAGATGTAAAGAATAGAGTGTTAGAGGGCGGAAGAAGTATCTCCCACCAATGCTGCCGATATCGAACCATCACTCATTCGTTTTCCAGAAGAACTCGAGAAGATACCCAAGAAAATTATGAACGTTTTCTGTGATGTATGGAAGGACTATGCGAAGGGAGGCCTCAATTGCCAATTTTCCGACGGCACGACGGAAAAAGACCCCCACGATAATGACCATCATCCGGACGCGGATACATTGTATAGCTTCATGATCACCATGCCAAGGTGAAAGCGAATTTTGTTATCTTTATCAACCTTTGTTAGCATGCCTAGAACTTTTCAGCTTGACTATCAACCACCAACTGACGATCCCTCCACTTGAAAATGAGTGCTAGCATGCCATTATTCTTCGAGAGCGAGGCCTCCTACCGACTCGACGCAAATACGAATCCCGTCTACACCTGGCCATTCTTGACGCACTTCGAACAACTTGCCGCTGGCTACTTGTCTCTCGGAGAGCGGAGGGACTGCCCGTCTCACAGGCCAACATCGTCCAGTACGTATATGATCGATCTTTCTAATGTGAGATACAATCTGATGGCGACCTGGTGTTTTAGCAGTTCCTTTTCCTCCTGCCCATATATTCAACGCCGAGTTCAATTCATGTAGAAAATCAAACCCGCTCAGCTCCGGGTTCGCAGCGTCTTCGACGACGAATTTTGAGAGCGTCGCCAGTATTATGGTACCGAGGTCCACCTCGAGTCCATTGAGCACGCTTTTTGCTCAGCCCTCAATACCATGCAGAATCTCACATTGTGTCTCTTTTCGCACTCAATCACGCTTGGGTCCAAGCGATAACCTCTCTTCCCCACCTTCGAACCCTGAAAATCTCCACAGAGCAATTTTTGACACCCTATTCTCCCCAACTCAACAGATCTTGAGCAGAATCGAAACCTCGTGTTGTCAATTACTCCACACGGGCTTCCAGTCCTGCAGTTTCTTGATTTCTGGATGGATTCTATCAAGAATTTGTTCATATTTTATCCAGTTGGATTTGTGCAAGACCCATTCTCAAATATGTGCGCAAAGGAACGAGTGCCTCTCTTCCGTCTTCCTTGCGCATTCCTCGACATCGTGATAGATATGCTATTCACGTCGCCTTCGTCGGACGCTCGTTATTTGACCCATCTCAAACTGGATTTTCGCGAGCCCATTTTAGACGGGGAGGTGTGCATGCTCACGCAGGCGCTGCGGAGTTATCCTATGGAAGTGCTCGTGTTGGATGGGATACTCGGAGGACACCCTTCCATCATCGAGGACATCGCAACACATATGCCAGATTTGTTGGTACTGACACTCTTCCTCCGCGGTGGTTCGAATCAAAGCGCCAGTACCCATTGCATGTGGCCGAAACCGACGTCGATGTAAAGACGGTCCCGCCAACTCAGATCTTCTCATGTTCCCACCATCACCGGGCACCATCACCATACCAAAGTCAACTGGAACCCGCAGATGCAGCCTTCGTCGCACCACTTTCTTCAGTCCAACTGTGGCTCCCGTCTAATCCTCGCCTTCAAGATGGGTCCACACACTGCATTGGATTATCCTTCGCCTCCTTCCCACGTACACTAGATGTTCGGTTGTCGCTCGAAATCGTAACGAATCTTGATGGTCGCCCAGGACGACGAGCTTGAAATTTTCTGTTTATGAGCCTGTTGAGACCTTGGGCAACGCCAGTGGTGACGTATCGTTATAAGCGCCCCTCAAAGTATTGGGAGAATATTTGGGCCTCATGAGAAGGCTACTCCAGGCATTGAACGGTGAGAGGTTGTCCAGACTTGCTTCCCTCGTCATATAACGGCCACCAGTTTCCAAGTGCAGCACGGTGCCATCACTTCTTTTCCTCCCTCTGCACGCTCCCACAACTCTTCAACTCTTAGAACTCGAAGACCACCGCGTCGACTACAACTTTCGTCGTCTGATTCAATATGTTTATTCCCTGACCGACATACGGCTATTTCATTCATCACTGGACCATGGCTGGAGATCTTCATATCTCTCCCCTTCGCTCTCTGCAATCTGGTAGTAACTCGTCTCTGGGCGCGATGCTATTGTTACTGTCCGTACCAAAGTTAGCCGGTCTCACATTCTACGACGAATGGGTCTCTCATATCTCAGCGCGTAGAGGTGCCAGTGATATATCGGCGCAGAGACGCCCAACCCCAAACCAGGTGACGCTAGAGGCCATTCGACGTATAGTCGGACGAAGAGGGCGTGAGGACGGCCGCCAAGTCGGCGATTAGACATCGAAACTACACCCGTCAGACGCTATGTACAATGATGAAGCCAAGCCTGAGGTACACTAGTATGGTCTGGCACCGACAACTGTTAAGCTGCGTCTTCATTTCGTTGCTGACGCTCATCTCTCGTGCGATCTGGGGCGCGCCCTCTCGTGCTATCTTCAATTTCTCACCTGCGTACTCGCCTTCTTCGTTCTCGTCGACTGTGGCAGAACGTCATCAAGGGCTGTGCTCGCATGTCTATAGAGAGGGAGCGACGTCATGGCAGAGGCAGACAGGCCAGAAACCGTCAAGTTCAAGTGCACGATTGTCCTCGCGAACCTGGAGATGCGATGCGTACCCGTTGGTTATGCTCTGTTCCGCGGCTAATTACAGGATGGTAGGTATCAATATGTCGGTGTATTATGGTATGTCTTTCTATGAATTTCTGGTGGTCTGATGGCGAAAGTCTTTCCGCTCTCCAGGGATATTCTATACATGCTGGCGTCTGCTAGCGATCTTCCGCTTCCGAAAGTCAGACCGGACGCCCTACGCCGATCCTTAACAACGGCTCTACGCCCTACCGATAAACGGTACCAACCTTGGATGAATGTCCCTCCACGGACAAGTTGACCACATTTCTGCTTGGTACAACGCCAAATCCGTACGACTGTGCTGCGACTCCTGCTACTGCTAGCGAACTTGATAATGTCAAGAAGGTGATATCGGATAAGGCGTCGAGTAGATTGGAGTACGTTCCTGTTTTGCTCACATTGGATAAGGTGAACCGACCTTGAGTGTGATAGACTTGATGGCTGGAGGGGCTATGTAGAATTTGCACAGAGTCAAGCTACAGGATGGGAGGTGGTCTGTTGATCCGTTGATGTTTTCGGTGGCGTGAGCGGGATTGCGCGACCGTGTATAATTGTATTATTATAGTAAACGAACCTTGTATTACTATATCTCTAGACCAATCAATCAGGATGTATGGTTCCTTTTTTCTAACTAGAATCAACGTGATTGCATGCGAATCGACTTTTTCCAGGACCAAAGCGGCGTCGTCATCGCTGCTGCAGTGGGACATCAGGCCGATCACGACCGTCACCCTCTTGGCCTGGCACTCTCACCAACTCGCTGCATATCTTCGACGGCCTACCCTACTATCGATCCTCGTCCCCCTACCTACCTTTGGCCGTCACCCGCCAAACGCTAGAGTGATTCGCTTCGCCGCCAGAGGGTTCCACTCGCTTCCAAATGGTCATGCATTTCCAGAGGATTGTTTTACTGGTGCAGAGTACACGTGAAAAATCGGGGCATTTCAGACTGTAAGTCGTACCATCAATTTCAAAAGTATTACTGAGAAAAGCAGACGCCGTCCTTAGGAGACTGGACTCTGGAGACTCTAAAGGAGCATTCCGTGGCGTATCTCAAGTTCGGCCACCATGGTATCACCCAAACCGCTCAGCTCCGGGTTCGCATCGTCTTCGACGACGGATTTTGGGAGCGTCACCAGTAGATGGTACTGAGGTCCACCTCGCGTCCATTGACCACGCATTTTTTTGCTCAGTCCTCGAAATCATGCAGAATCTCACATCCATCTCCGTGTCTCGTTTCGCATTCAATAGTTCTTTCGTCCAAGCAATAGCATCGACTCCCCCACCTTCGAACCCTACCAACTTTACTTTTGCGACGAAGTTATAACGCCATGGTCGATGCTCCTACTGGAAGGCCACGGTGATAAGGATGACTTGGTGCAGCCATACCTGGGCTACGGGTCGGATGACTACGAAGAGACAGGACATGCTCTGTACAAGTGACCGCCGCGGTGCGGCGCCCAAGACCTTGCTGGGTGAGCCTTTTGCCGTTAACGACTATTCAACAAGGGCCCGCCGCGGCGCCGGCGACAGAGACCTTGCTGGTGCCGGTTCGCCACGTGTACGATAAATATGGTCCACTATAGTTGGATCATATTCGCCCTCCGTGACCGTTATGTGACAACCCGAAAAGGAAGTCACTTAATGAACTGGCTCGCGAGTCCTCAGTAACGTGTCACGTGGAAGTTCAGTGGGGTTGAGTGGCATTGAAGAGAAATTTCAACAAGTTCTACAGAGCTTACTTGCTTGCCTGTTATCTTTCAGGCTAATAAGGAATAAAAGGAGTGATAATTCTGTATTTATTCAAAAAATATAGTGAAGAATATGTTGTACCACTACTAATAACTGGTGGTAAGCAAGCTAGTTACTTACTTTCTCAAATCTCCCATGACGAACATCGGTCCCAGAGCGGTGGCACCCGCAGCCTGATGCAAATAATGGACGGCGTGTCAGGTCAGGCCATAGTCGCGCACGTGCCGCCGTCGATAGTCCCAATTTCCGACTATGAGTTGTGATATCCGATGTCGAAGCCATGAGGTGAGTCACATGCGGTGACTGGTGGGGCGACAGCATTAGCGGCATGTAGCAGATAGGAGAGGCGGTAGGAGAGGAGGGTGGCAGACGCGTCGTCGGCAGTGGTGGTGGTGGTGGCGGTTGGTAGAATACATGATGGTGGCCGTTTGTCGAGTCGAGCTGGGCTGTGGTCATGTGTTTAGCTCGTCAGAGGACTTCCTCTTTTGGACTCACGTGGTGGCTGTATGAAGGGCGAATATGCAACAGCTGTCCACTATCAGTTTTGCGAAGACTTACTTTGATGTTTCGTTCCACCAGATCTACGGTAACTGAAATTCTGTCCCAAATATTATTTTCTTATTTGAAGTTATACTCCGCCTGTCCACATGGGATAGATGACGTTCGCTTCTTTTTCTCCACCAGGACCTCTTGGCTCAGTGCAGCAACCCTAGCATCGCGCTCGAAAGAAGTTTAATCAGCCGATTCTTTTTGTCTTTTGCATCTCGTGTGTGTCCCGCCCACATAATTTCTACCGATGTCTGTGCTTTCCTTGCCAAATGGCATTGCTGTCACCTTTCCTCGTTCATTTTGCCGCCGTCATCGATTCCGCATCTTGCCAGGCCACCCTTCCACTACCAGGGGCGACTCTCTTTTTTCACCTGGATGACCTTATTTACACCGCTGCAGCTGTCTCCGTCTTCACTGTCGTACTATTCTTCTCTGGTTGATTTCCTTCTCTTTTCACCACAGTGGCAGGTTAGGCTGTGTTCAGAGGATTTGTCAACATTCCCTTGTCACCGATCTTGCAAGGTGTATGAGAGGCGGTTGCTTGATGTCGCAATGTGGGAGGAGAGGATGCAATTGCTTTTGCCTTGGCCTGGCTAGCTGCGATTGCAGCTGCAATACTACTTTTCTACTTTTCTTAGTTGGTTTCAGGGCCACTGGAGGCGCGGCGGCGGCGCTGGGATCAGGATGGACTTTTTCGAGTTTCAAGCTGTTTTCACGCTACCGCATCTAGTGATTCAGAGATAACACTGCCGCTCTCTGGCCAGAAGCTTTGAAAGACCTAGAAATATTTTCGTGTTTCCGCCTTGACAGCAGTATTAGCACCTGTTAAATGTTTCTTCAGTCCTTTGTCCAAGGTCTCCAGCCCTCCGCTACTTTCCATCGTCATTTTCGCGTGCTAGTCATATCCTACGGAAACTCACTATGGTGTTACACATCGAACTTTAATGTGAAACTTACCATACTTAAGTCCACCACCCTTGAACTCGAACGTTGCAATTTCGGGCAATTGTATTTGAATGTTGAACTATTCTTACTATATCCCATGGGTGGTCCTCCATTGTCTTTTCCATCTATACATGACATACTTGTTCTAAGTCATGTTTCTTGGCATGCAATACATTATCTTGATCTTACAATCACCAAACTTTGACAACTATTAGTCAATTGTACTCTAACGAAGGTGTTTTCACTTGATGTTGTACCCAAAGAATATTTGATAGCATATATTCGGAACAATCACGCAGTGACAGGGGACTACATATATTCAAAGTACATCGACGTACGGACGAAGCTCCAGTGTGGCCACAGTCCATCTGGTCGAAAGTCAGATACAAAAACACGCAAATACGCTAGTGCCCGAGAACACCTCTTCTTTGTCTATCCAGTCTGGGACGCTGTTGAATGCCATGGCCGAACCCATGGTGGTGAGGTGGATGGCGGAGGCGGAGCTACGAGATGGTAAGATACGCGGGAAGAAGAGAGGAAGGAAGGTGGGACGTACAAGTCATTGGACTCAACGAATGCGATACATTGACCTGTAGGCACCCATGTTGCGTACGCTGTCTTGAGTCAGTCTTATTCAGAGTTCCAATCGGCCAGGGAGACTTATTAGCCATTGAACGCACGTAATAGTTCCCAAAACTTGGCCAGCGCCATTACTATTTGTGAACTTTCAGTGCGAGATTTAAAGTAAAATGAGAAACAAGAAGCGGGAGAAGGAGAATGACATACTGAGTCATCTCGCCAACGTGACACAGACCATCTCAGGAGATCTGGTGCTACAGCACAATGATCCTTCCGGGTTCAAGGGAGCCTCCGTTGAGCGTACTGGAATGTCACTCAGGCTTCGAAGATGTCGATGAGCGCTAGCACTAGTGGACATTTGCGCAGACTGTAGCATTGACATACCGGGAATGACACATTGCCAGACCAATGAAGACCTGCAAGAGGTTAGAGGGCTCGAAACAAAAGGAGAGTGCCTGGTGCACACCAGATTCTGAAGCTCCTCTCTAAGCAAATTGGGATCACTCAGCACAGCCACCAATCTTTGGACATGTGCCCTCAACTCCCAGCATTGATCCAGCTCTCATCCAAACACCACGTAGTACAGAAGCGCCGCCGAAGACACTGATGGCTTTGACAATGATGTCTTCTCTGCTGGGAACATGAATTCGATGCCGACATTTACAGATATTACCACTAACCGTGAATCATCAACTGCTCACAATGAAGTTGACAAGACACCATCTGACTCCCACCATGTCAGCGTCAGACTCTGTCAGAAAGGGCAAGACGAGAACACCAAAGATATCCCCATTCTCAGTCAGAAGCATGGGGACGAACTCCTTGAAAATCAGTGTGCTCAATATCACGAGGCAAGAGGCATCGGCATGGTGGATGGCATGATGTCGCTGCGCGACATGTCTTGTGCTGGTGGTAGAGGACAGAGTTAGAGTGGGATGATATGGGCAGTATGTGATGTAGCAGAGCGCGGACATTGAAGTAGCAATGAGACCCAGTTGAAGAAATGCATGATTAAGTTCGCATGAATTGTGTCAGAATATGCATAGAATAAGCGTATGGCATGGTTTGTATTGTGGAGATAATGACGAGGAATAGGACAGAGGGGATGGGCCGAGGTGGAATGAAGGTCAAATTGGCAGATTTCAAGTAGTAAAGAGGATATGCGGAGTTGAAGGAATGAAAACAAAGACAAGGGAATATTTGAAAGTGGCAGATTTCGAGCATGGAAAGGGACAGATGGAAGTAGAAAAGGTGTACAAACAAAGACAAATGTAAATTTCAAATTGGCAGATTTCAGAAGTCAATATGGCTGGGAAGTTTTGGGTCGGGTAGACCTTGCTTACTAGCAAGGTAATAGTCAGTGCCCGCTTACCAATGAGTTTGAGCTTGTTTTAGGGCTTGTCATATTGACACAAATAGATGACCAGCATACAGTACAGGATGGTACATAGGATACAGGAATGAAATCTAATTTTAGAGTTGACAATATCACAACGAGCTCTAGCAACAAACGTGGCGTCAAGAGTGACTCGCTGGTGACTGATGGAAGAGAAGGAAAGACCATGTTTGCTGACAACTAGGGGCTCTTGTTTTGGACAACACCTCACCTAAAGGATGGGAATCAAGTCTAGAATAAACGCAGTGAGAAACAAAGTAGTCAATTGAACAAAGATATGTACCCGGTGATGAAACAGTCCTTGTCCTGCCCACAGAGTTGACCCTTGGGTGTAGCCGTAGGCTAAATGGAGTGGTTATAACCACTGGCCTGTTAGGCTGTTGAGTGGTTAATAACCACAGCTCAGAAATAACCCCCAAACCACCTTATTTAGGCCACCTCAGCTTACACAAATCATAATACATCCCAATTGTACTTAATAGGCACTTGTATCTGATTTAATCGCACTAATTCTTTTTTTTTTTTAATCGCCCACCCCAATACGGTCATCAATTATTGCTGCTTACACAATCCTTCTTGGCTACTGGATCCGGTGTCATGCCTGCAGTGTGTCTAAGCGTGTAATTTTGCGAAAATCAATGAACTACACTTAGGCACTGTGCAGACTTAGCGAGCTCGCTGACAGTGCAAGCAGCATGAGAAGGAGCAAGGTCACTGAGTCAGAATACCCTTCTGTCAGAAAAAGAAGCCACGGAATTAAAACATAGGACTTCGTCGCTGCACTGTACCTCACGGGCATGCACGGCAAGAAGGCCAACTTAGCGAGCTCGCTTGCAATAACATCCATTGACATTGGGGATTCAGACTTGGTGGGACATGCTTGTACTCGGGCCAAAGCTAATTTAGATAACTATGCGTTGATAATCAATGACGCATAGGCCCTGGAGATCTGGAGAAGCGATACCATGCGAGAGATAATCAAGAGAACCACCGGGCATGGCCGGGAAACAGATATTGACTGACGAGATTAGCGAGCGGACCAGAATTCCAAGGTGTCCCTTGGTTACCGTGTCTAGACTATGACGCTGTCACCTTCAGAGCAGAACAGAGAACAAAGAATGACGTGTGATCAATGATCGCGCATTATACAGCTATTGAGTGCTAGCCCGCGGGCAGCCACTGCTGTCGGGCGAGCGACATCAGTGCCACCCAGTCCTTTGAGACTACCAAACAGAGAGGAAGTGGCGCTCTGCCAAGAGAGCTGTGACATTTCGGACGAGGGATTATCGGCTGATGCAAAAGTATTTTACTAATAACCAGTTTGTAACGATCATTCTCTCGTAGTATAAGTAGGGCAGATTTTCATGTATTAGAACAAGCTACCTACCCCCCACTGTACAGTAATAAAGTTTCAGTCTGAATCTGGACTTGTTGCGACACGTAAGAGTTAGTAACTTCAAGTCTCGGCTGTTACGATTTTTCCATTTTCCTTATCTTATCACTCAAGCGCCTATCTAATCTTATCTTATCCTCAGCGCTCATCGCTTATCTATGGATACCGGACCAACCGCGTCATGGTCACCATGGTTATATCAGACAACTTCAGTTCCTTTACTGCGGCTTGCGATAGTCACTCGCTGAACATGACTTCTCTTACGTTGAACGAACCGTTATCTTGTGGTAACCACGAACATTGACCTATTCTTAGTATATGACGTTCAGTATTTAAGTAGCATAGTTCTCGACTGTATATCCTTAGTCTCGAACTAAAGTTTATCCTACTTTGCCAATACCGCGATTAGCACCAATTGACTAAGCGCTAATACGAGTGATTGACCGAACGCGAGTCAGCTCTATTACGCCTTACATTAATAAGGTCATGTGTCAGGCAGAGCCTAACAATTAGTTCGAGACTTCCTCTTCTCTTCCTCCATATCCACTACGACCAAGAGGACCCCACCTTATGAACGAAGACCAGAATACGATAACCATCGCCTCAGCAGTAGGAGGATCTCTCTTACTTTCCCTTCTCGTGGGGCTACTAGTCCTAGCCCATGAAGACCGCATTTGCCGCTTCCTAGGCGTCCAACGATACCCCGCTCCTCAGCAATACCCTTTCCTACCTGCCGGCTATGTCCCACCATACACCACAAGATGGGCACCAAACCCCGACACGCTGCAACAAATTCGCCGTACCACAGGATTTGAGCCCAGACGAGAACACGCAAGACGACGCTCGGTCCAGCCTCCCCCCTCCCCCGCTCCCTCCATGCCTGAGTTTCCTCTGCGTAGGGAGGAACCTCGTCACGCAACGCCTGGCCCCAGCAGCAGCCAGAATGCTCGCCCAACCTCAGCCGAGGAACACAGGCGAGATACTTCGACAATTTCTCCGAACCCCCTCCCCCGCCCCACCTTATGAACACCTCTACAAACTGCTCCCATGACCGGGACAGCACCTCATACCCCGACGCCCCGAGTGGATACTCGTGGCAGCAGCACCACGTCCCCGGGTACCAAATGCCCATCCTAGTTCGCCACGACACGGCGATCCCTTCCCCCGATACCCCTACGTCCCGCCCCACCTCCGACACCAACGCATCCCAGCTGGGCAATTTCCAGCAGATGACTCGTCCAGCGGCGCCGGTTCCCTGGACGGCCTCGCCGAGCTCTTCGAGCAGCGAGACAGAAACAATCAGGTCGCCCTCGCCCGACAGCGAGAGCAGCCACTACCAGACCCCTCCCCTCCCAGAGAGGTTCCTATCGAGCTCCCCCCTGGCAGGAGCATCAATGATCCCCTCAACGAGTTTGGGGGCGACTACGACTGGCCAATACTGGCCAACATCGACCGAGAGCTTCTCGGCCCCCAACAAGCAGAGGCATGGGAGATACACTGGCGCGACGTCGTCAGACGCTCTCCCAACAACAACCCCCCTCCACGACCCACAATGGAGGACTATCTTGCCCGCCAGTGAGACAATCGTGTACCCCACCTCGAGGACACAACAGACACTCTCGAGGCCCGCGCGTTTGCCAACCGCGAACGAACGCTATACCCGCCCGCCGCTGGCCACAGGCTACATGGGCTACGACGACGAACCTCCGAGGAGCAGTTGGCACTCGCAGCCGCCCTCCTCCCTCTCACCAGGGACCTGGGAGATCGACCCAACCTGGACAGTCCCCACGAGTTTCAGGGATGAACCAGAGGGATTATTCGGCGGCTACTCCACCGACCCCTGGGGCAGGAGCAGCTTCATGACTTCACCCCCTCGCCTGCCGGACTCCCCGTCCATCCTACGCAACTCCTTCGGCCAGCCAATGGCTCCCAGAGCACCCGGCAACCCGTGCTACCCGGCGACCTACCATGGTCCCAAAACAGAGTTCCTCATGGTAGGAGGAGACGCCACCAACGATATCCCCGTCGACAACGAGGAGGGAGGCTCGAACCAACCTCCCCGACCCAGTTCAGCCGATAGAAAGAAGGCTGAAGCGCAACTCAAGTCAGCAGAGAAGCGCCAACGGGCCCATCAGCTGAAACGAGAGTACGAAGCGGCGCAAGACGAGGCCACCGGTTTTGACAAGGTATGGGGTTTCCACATACCCCTACCAGACGATGACGATGACGACCCAGATGACAAGGGGAAGCGACCTGCAAGGGGATGCCCCTTTGTCCCGAACCCTCAGCGGCCCCTCCATGAACGAAGTGACTGCTACTCTGTACCACACTCTCCCCCTGGCAAGGGAAGGAAGTACCCACCGCCTCAACCTGTAGGCGCGGCTCCCCCAGATGCCGCCTACCTCAGGATCAAACCGATCCTAATCCAAGTCCCCAAGTCGTTCAAGGGGGCTCACGATGACATTGAGCGATTCGTCGGCGACTGCCTCGCCTATTTTGAGGCCTTCGCCCCATACTTCCTCCACGACTCACAGATGGTCGCCTTCGCGACCTCTCACTTCAACGGCGCTGCCAAGGACTGGTGGGTATACAAGCGCCCAGAGTTCTGGGCCAGCAACACCTACCCGGCACGTTTTCGGTATCCGACCTGGACCGAATTCGTTGCCTTCCTCGAAGAACGATTCCGGGACCCCGCCTCCGAGGCAGTCCACGAACGGAAGATGTTCAAACTAAGGATGGGCAAGCTACCCACTACCCAGTACTTCTACGAACTGGAGCGAGAGGCCAAGCTGGCCAACAGGAGGAGCGACGAGAGTGAGAGAGGAGTACTCGTCAAGGCCATATGACTCGGACTACCCGACTCATACACGAAGATCATCACCGACATCGGCAAAGACATACCAGAGACCTATCCAGAATGGAAGGCTCATGTCTGCGTCATGTATGACGAAAGGCAGAAGAAGTGGGCCTTCGACCAAGGCGCCGGAGTCAATCGTGACCAGCGACCTCCTCAGAAGGGCAACACTACCGCCCCCAGCAGCTACGCAAAAGCAGCAGGGGGCGTGACAAGTTCGTCGTCGGGCAAACCGACGAGCAGTGGAGCAGGGCACGACTCGGGAGGAAAGTGGACGACACACGCAGGACAAGGGATCCCAATGGAGATAGGGGAGATGAGGGCGAAAGGATTGTGCTTCCGGTGTGGTAAGCACAGACACTTAGGACGGGACTGCCCCGACAAGAAGACGCGCCAAGATATCCGGTCACTACAAGTTAGCGAACTGGTGACGGAAAGCAAGGTCAAGGAGGTCAAGGAGGAGGTAAAAGCAGCGGCGGTCTAGGGTCCGATTCCCCTACGATCACCAAGGACTTACATACTGGTGGTACGCTTTTGTCTTCTGCTGGTCAGGCTCATTCTACTTCTTTAGTTACATCTGTTTTACATACAACGCATTCGAATATACCCGCCCCCGCTTTTAACGTCTCTCGCACGACTAGCACCCCAGTTTTAGAATCACACAACCGATATGCCTTACTACAGGTAGAAGGCAATGACACCGACAACGACAACGACCTGGCTTCAATCGCCTCTAACGACGAGGAGGGGGATGTGGCCGTTAACCCCCACGACGACGCCTCCAGCATGGAGGCTAATCACCGCTCCAGTAGCCCACACGCCGAAAGGCAACAGGCAAATGAGTCAGGCGAAAAGTCACCCACCATAGTGACACCCATCGATACTGCGAGCTTGCCCCGCAGGACGGATGGGACATGGGACAAGTTGAAATACACCCCCTGTGAAGTCTCATTGAAAGACGAGCAGGCGGCTCCGACCCAACGGTCACCCATCACGACGGTGAGCATTGAGTCTCGACCGGATGGTGCGCTGGAGAATACCGCAAGGATTCCGACGACAACTCCGATGAGTGCGAGGGCTGTTGTTCGCCCCGGGATGGGGATAAAAAGGCACGCAGCAGAGAATTTGGACAGACAGGAGGCTGAAACTGGTAAACCCATGTTCACGGTTCAAGCTCGCCCCGCCACTCTTGATCGACCCTTCGACATAAAGGACGGTCTTCCGAAACACCCTGATGGGGACCGTAGCATCCCGCCCCTGAAGGAACAGGGAAGGGCGAAAGTGCCATCTCAGCTGCAGGGGGAAGCAGCTAGTGCCCAGGCTGTGAAAAGGGGGCCCAAGGTAACTATCATTGAAGTTCCTGACGAAGAAGACGATACGGCATTCCAGATCTGGCTCGCCAAAGAGAAGACACCCACGATAACTCGCACCACGGCTGAACCCCGAACCCCTCCCATAGCTGAGGATCGGTGGTTCAAGCCTTTCGAGGTAGACTGGACACTTCGCACCATACGCGACGCATGAAACGACAACGCTGCCCATGCTGCACTTTTTGTATGGACGCACAAGGACCGCACCCCCAAACTCACCCCCAAACTCCTCGCGTTGTTACACCTAGGAGGAGAGACAGCCCGGGAGCAGCTCTACCAGCTCCGCGAACCACCTCTCTATCTTTGGAGGGCACGATCCAGCAAACGAGACTTCACGATCGACGTCCAGCTGAACCCCTGCACAGGAACAAAGACTCTCCTAACGAGAGGGTTACTCGACAGTGGCTGCACGTCTAGCGCCATTAATCGACAATACGTCGAGAAGCATAACCTCGACACCTGCAAGGTAGCAACGCCAGTTCGCATCTACAATGCAGACGGCACTCGCAATGCGGCAGGGGATATCACCAAATACGTGGAATGCCGCATGAAGATCAGCGACCACAGTGAGCGCATCGACTTCACGGTCACAGACTTGGAGGCCAGAGACCTGTACCTCGGACACGACTGGTTGAAGCATCACAATCCGACGGTCAACTGGAAAACGGGCACGGTTCTGTTCGGACGCTGTCAATGCGTCAAGAATCCATTCCCTCTCCCTGACGCAGATCCCGATGACCCCTGGGACGAAGAACTCGAAGACGGTGACCAAATCCTCACCGTCAACATGGAAGAAGAATACGAGATTCGTGCCGTTCATCACGCCAATGATCTCGCCGCCGCCGCTAACGCAGAGAAACCCCAAAAAACCTTCGAAGAAATGGTACCTCCCAACTACCGTTCTTTCTGCGACCTGTTCTCGAAAGAGAACTTTGACAAACTCCCTGAATGAAAGCCTTGGGACTACGCAATCGAGCTGATCCCTAATGCCAAGTTGACGCTCGACTGCAAGGTTTACCCCCTAAACCGAAACGAACAGGAACAACTGGACAAGTTCCTTGACGAGAACCTGGAGTCTGGTCGTATTCGCGACTCCAAATCTCCCTTTGCCTCACCGTTCTTCTTCGTCAAGAAGAAGGACGGCTCTTTACGTCCTGTACAGGACTATCGAAAGTTGAACAAGATGACGATCAAAAACCGATACCCGCTCCCACTCATATCGGAGCTCATCGACAAGCTTCAAGGAGCCAAATACTTCTCGAAACTCGACGTACGCTGGGGATACAACAACGTTAGGATTAAGGAGGGTGACTGAGGAAAAAGCCGCCTTCCGCACGAATCAGGGTTTGTTCGAACCCACCATCATGTTCTTCGGGCTCACGAACTCGCCTGCAACCTTCCAGTGGATGATGAACGATATCTTCAAAGATCTCATCTCCGAAGGGAAGGTCACGATCTACCTCGACGA
Source organism: Armillaria borealis (assembly GCA_030435635.1). NCBI lineage: Eukaryota > Fungi > Basidiomycota > Agaricomycetes > Agaricales > Physalacriaceae > Armillaria > Armillaria borealis. The sequence goes on along the minus strand of JAUEPT010000080.1, from coordinate 91,702 downwards.
TATCCTAATCTTCACGAAGGATCTCGACAAACACCGACGTATCGTACGACGAGTACTTCAGCACCTGCACGAGAACAAGCTGTTCCTCAAAGCAGAGAAGTGTGAGTTCGAGGTCCTCGAAACGGAATACCTCAGCGTCATCATCAGCGAAGGATCTGTATGCATGGATCCCGTCAAACTCGCTGGCATAGCCGAATGGCCGACCCCGACGAAGAAGAAGGAACTCTGATCGTTCCTGGGATTCACTAACTTCTATCGCAAGTTCATCAAGAACTATTCGAAGGTAGTACGTGCTCTGACCCAGCTCATGGGCAAGGCGGAATGGACTTGGGGCGCTGCACAAAACCAGGTGTTCCAACAGCTGAAAAAGCAGATGGCCGAAGACGTTATCCTCGCCATCCCGAACAAGGACGGTGATACGCCGTCTACGCGTTCACACCTAGATTTTGCGATTTTGTAACAATACAATTGCATATCTATCCTGTACTAGTGATAATAAAAGGACTATAGCTGAGGCTTCGAGCTGATAGTCACAGCAGTATGCGACTAGTGAAGCCAGGACTTAGATGTGATACCACTAGTGGGTCAAATCTACCAGCCGGCTGTACTAGTGACTTGAATACTAGCCGGACTACTTAAAATAAGGTCACTAGTAGACGAGTAACGCTGATGAGCCTAGACTTCCGTGGCAACGGCAACACCAACTCAGGAACGAGATTGGGCAATTAACGTGGTAACACGGCAATCAAGGCGATCGTGTGTGCGAGTGGGTTCGGGGCACCTCCGTGCAGTCAATCAATTCCTCTATACGCAAGTATACACTGCGACTTTTCAGTCAGCGAAGTAGTACTGCTTGGTAGTCAAGTACTAGAAGCTTTGGCTGTAAGCCGGTAGGGATCTCTCGAAACGAGAGAGGACAGAAACGGGTATGACGTGAATACCACGAATCCGTAAGCGAAAACGTGAGAAGAGACTAGAAAACGTCTCTAGACGGCAATCCTAGCGAAGCGAGCGAAGGAAACGGGAATAAACGTGTGAAACTGAGTCTGGGAGTGGGGAATCGGTGCGAAAACGTGTAACTGAGGCTGGGCGCGTCGAGAGAGAACGTGAAACGAAGTACTGAGGGTGCGGGGTCGAGAATAAACATGGAAATACGGAAACTGGGCGATGATACTGAGAGCGAGAACGGAAATATACTGGCGACGGCGGGGTACTGATCCTAAACGATATGGGAATACTGATGTCGATGTCGAAAACTGGTCTTGTGCTGAAGCGATCCTATCCTATGTCAAAACTAACCTTCAAGTCCACTCGGGGGACTGTCCTATACGAAAACTATGCTGAAACTGGTCCTATACTGGTGCGAAAACGATCCTAAGTCTACTCGGAGACTACCCAAGTGGGCGACGATACGATGGTGAAAGTGAAAACGATAAAACGATCCTATGCTGGTGAAGTTGAAACGATAACGGCCGATAAAAGATAAACGTGGCGAGGTATGGCGCGGCGATCACGTATTGGCACAATATGAGCGTGTACCAATAGTGTTAAGAGCGAAGAGCGAGTGTCAAGCGACTCTTCACAGTCAAAAACCGTGGAATAACTCTGGTGAGCTTAAGAATTGACGTGCACTCGAGAATATGCTGGGGTAAACGGTATATTGCCGTGAAACGGTAATAAACGTAGTAGAATAGTCTCGATGTGGTGTAGACTCGATGCGTAGGGGTAAGCTGATCTATGCTCGAGGTAAGCTGACTCTAAGCTATGTTTTTCTAGCTAGTTTTTATACTACAAGTACGAAATTATAAATAGAGTAAGTGTGCGCGATTTAGTCAGGCTGTAAGGCCGTGGCTTAGTAAAATTCGTAGCAAACATATGGTTTCTTGACTTCGAAAGTAACAGCAACTCGTTGACGTTGCCGCGTATGGACGAAAACCGTATGGTTTTACGGAGCGATGAATGGATCGTTGCATGCTGTTTTAGCTGCGGACTGGTGAGGTATGTCTTTTGTACTGAGGTGTACGCTTGGGTCTACGTCTTCTCCAAGTCTTGGCGAAGTAACAGTCTTAGTAAAACGCGGTCTGTAGTGGCCGTGTGCTTGAAATATCATGGATGGATGAGTGGCCGTGGCAATCACGTCATTTCATTAATTGATTGATTGACGCGTCAATATGCCGATGGGAAGTGATGCGGCAATTCCGTTTTAGGGTGATTTGCGATCGAAGGTACCTTGCCGTGACGGAATACGGCAATTATGATGCGTAACGAGATGGGATGGATAACAAAGCGCGTGAGGAGTGGTTGCCGTAGTATGAAAGTGGTATGAGCTTGTGTGCAATCTTTGGTTTACTGAGAGTCCGTTGGGTGGACAGGAGCAGTAATTATTGCCTAAAATCCGCGAATTCTGAGCATACAGAGCCTGGAGGCTCATCAACGCGAACTAGCGCACCAAACAAGGAGCAGAATACACAGATCTCGTGAAGTTCAGTCACTAGTAGACCGATCGGGGCAGAAACGCCTAAGTCAGGTTAACTAGTCACGCAGCAATCTCGAAGCAGGACTTAGAAATGAATTAGCAAAGGATTAATGTTATGCCCAGATCGGACTAGTGCGATCAGATCTATTACGATCGGCATTAGTATAGCCCGGCTGCGCTTTCGATCACGGCTGACTACGGTTGCGAGCACGAGGATGTGGCTAGTCGTTCATCTCCGGCGCTAGTGGCGCGTTGCTGGGTCAAGAACATGAGATTAAACTGCTGGCTGAGCTCCAGTGGCTCACTAGTCGTCCAATAGCAATTTCTAGACCGACTATTGCGTGTTTATGCGCGATATTCCGGGCCTAGCCAAGAAATCAGTACCGAAAATACCCCACTAGTGTAGCTGTTTGTGTCGCTTTGTACCTTTCTTTACAGTATATAAGTAGTAGAATAGCCACTCGCACAAGCAGGCAAGCCATCCCTGCGATTGCGAGTGACTAACAAGAGTTTAGTGCCCCAATTAAAGGCTTTTGTGCTTAACCTTGACGAAGCGGCTACTAGTTCGCTAAGTTACCTATAGAATTGAGTGAATTGAAGTCCCTTTTGAGCAATACTATTGTGTCCTACAAAGGCCAAGAGTGTTTCGAAGTAATTCTTGCAATTTCTCGAAGTTAAAGTATTATTCTTAGGCCAAGAGTGCCACTAGTAAGCCAAGAGTGTGAACTAGTCAAGTGAAGATCACTTGTAGGAAGTAGTACAGGGCCAAGAGAGCCATTATTTCGAAGCAGTCATAGTCCCAACGAGCGCAGTAGCTCAAAACCAAGTCACATTCATTCAATTGTGTCTTACCCACCCCACTAGTGCAAGTAGTACGCTTGTAAAACTCACTAGTAACGAATAAAACGTCTTTTGAACAACCTACCTTGATTATCGAGTCTGCAGAGTGCTTCTATCGTACTCGAAACACCTGAATTCAATACATTGGTGATAGTGTAGAGTGTAGAGAGGTTTAGTGTTGGTTGGAGCTCATTTCTGCCCACTAGTCTTTTGCCACTCGCTGTTACCGAGCACATCAACGGACGTTTCAGAGTAGAGGCAGATGCGAGCAACGGAGCCATCGGCGCTGTACTCAGCCAGGAACAGAACGACAAGTGGAGACCCATAGCCTTCATGTCCAAAGCGCTCACACAGACCGAGCGTAATTATGAGATATACGACGAGTTGCTCGCTATTATGCTCGCGCTCAGCGAATGGCATCATTACTTAATGGGCGCCGCACAAGACGTAGAAATCTGGATGGATCACTAAAATCTTCAGTATTTCCGAAAACCGCAGAAACTAAACCGATGACAGGCGCGTTGGGTAACGGAGTTGGCTGAATACCACTTCATACTCAAGCACAAACCCGGCACCGCCAATGTCAAGGCAGACTTACTCAGCCGTCGCGTAGACCACGACCAGGGAGAAGACGACAACGGAGACATCATGGTTCTCTCCCCCGAACACTTCCGGGCCATGATCATGCCCATGACCGCCAACGCTAACTCCCGAGTCATGGAAACTACGCGCCAGAAGGAGCTTTGGGACAAGGGCATTGCCACGTCCCTCGAACACGAGCGTGGGATCACCGAGAAAGACGGGATTCTGTACTACCAGGACCGAGTTTATGTACCCCAACACAAGGCCGTTCGAGGCGAAATCATCGCCCGAAGTCACGACCACATTACCGCCAGACACCCCGGAGTCGCCAAGACCAGTGAACTCATCCTCCGCGAGTACTGGTGGCCCAAGCTGAAGAAAGACGTCGAGGCATACATTGCCGGATGCAAAACTTGCCAACGGACCAAGTCTAGCAACCAAGCCAAGGCAGCGCCTCTCCACCCAAACGCTATCCCGACAGAGCCATGGACCCACATTTCCATCGACATGATAACGGGACTCCCAGAGTCTAACGGCTACGACGTGCTACTAGTCGTAGTAGACCGATTCTCCAAAGGCATTATCTTCGTTCCTTGCAACAAAGATCTCTCAGCTGAAGGATGGGCGCGTATACTCAGAGACCACGTATACGCCCGACATGGAATGCCAAAAGTCGTAATCTCTGACCGAGGCCCTCAGTTCGTCTCCAAGTTCATGACCGAACTCTACCGACTCCTCGATATCAAACAGAACACATCTACAGTGTTTCACCCACAGACCGACGGACAGACCGAGAGAGTCAACCAAGAGATAGAGAAGTATCTTAGGATCTTCATCAATCACCAGCAGGACGACTGGGCCGATTGGCTCCCTATTGCCGAGTTCGCGCACAACAATCGTGTACACTCCGCCACCGGTAAAAGCCCGTTCATGGTCATGTACGGCAGAAATCCCCGCATTCTCCCTGACTCCCTGCGAACACCCAACGCAGAAGTACCCGCCGCCACCGACTTCTCTGAAGCAATGGCCAAGATCCACAAGGAAACGGAGACCATGTTAGAAGCAGCAGCTGGGAGGATGAAGAAGCAAGCCGACAAACACAGAAGGAGTGCAGTCGACCACCAACCCAGAGACCACGTATGGCTTGATGCTACCAACCTCCATCTCCCACGACCCAAGAAGAAGCTCGATGACAAGCGAGTCGGTCCCTTCGAGATCATAGACAAAGCCAGTGCTTCAGCCTACAAGCTCAAGCTCCCTCCTCATTGGAAGATCCACCTGCACTTCAACGAGAAGCTTTTGACGCCGTACGTACCACCATCGTTCCCTAACCAGGAACAACCACCACCGCCACCACCCGACCTCATCGAAGATGAAGAGCAGTATGAAATCAAAGAGATCCTCGATTCCAAGTCATCCAAAGTTCGAGGACGACGAGGACAACCGTCAAAAACAGTAATCCACTATTTCATCAAGTGGGTAGGATGGACTCGGGAGCATAACTCTTGGGTACACGAGATGGACATGGGCAATGCAAAGAAAGTGATTGCAGATTACGAGAAAAAGGCCAAGCGAAAACAAGGCCAAAGCATACGAGAAATCATAACGAAATCACGATCTCCACTCGCAATGGTGCTCAACCACGAGTACACTCCCGACAGCGACGTTCGCTACCTAGCGCAACGAGAAGACGGGACTCAGAAATGGGTCCTAAATCCCGATGTTAACCTTTGGGAAAGGTTCTTAGAGGAGTATTGGAACACTCAATACGACTCTCAATTCGACACCGAAGAAGAACCTTAGGCAGTCGGGACGCCTGCCTTAACGAGAGGGTAATGTTACGATTTTTCTATTTTCCTTATCTTATCACTCGAGCGCCTATCTAATCTTATCTTATCCTCGGCGCTCATCGCTTATCTATGGATACCGGACCGACCGCGTCATGGTCACCATGGTTATATCAGATGACTTCAGTTCCTTTACTGCGGCTTGTGATAGTCGCTCGCTGAACACGACTTCTCTTACGTTGAACGAAACCGTTACCTCGCGGTAACCACGAACATTGACCTATTCTTAGTATACGACGTTCAGTATTTAAGTAGCATAGTTCTCGACTGTATATCCTTAGTCTTGAACTAAAGTTTATCCTACTTTGCCAATACCGCGATTAGCACCAATTGACTAAGTGCTAATACGAGTGATTGACCGAACGTGAGTCAGCTCTATTACGCCTTACATTAATAAGGTCACAGTGTCAGGCAGAGCCTAACATCGGCTATACCAGAGAGTTAGCGAGCTCACTAGAGAAATTGAAAACAGAGATACATTTTGGATACAAAACTTCGGTTTTACTTGAGAAACGAACGAGACCCGCATCAGTGAAGCTGCACTCGGCTCTAGAGAGAAACTGAGAAAACATCTGAGAAAAACTCTGTTCCATATTTCTGGTTCAGTAGTGTAAGAGAGAATTGAGTTGTGTTAGCCTCTGTGTAGGCTTTGAAGGAGATTTACGAGGGAATCAGCCAGCTTGAGCTGTTCTGGCAGTTGCACGAAGTGTGACAGGTGTGCGCAGTTGGACCTCGTGGCACCGTTGTTAGAGCAAGCGCACTGTGTGTGAGGACTCAGTGGGGACGTTTAACAAGAGATTTGCGTACTGTGTTTTGAGAGCGCCGAGGGCCTCTAGCGTGACAAGTTTGGGATTCAGGCTTAGCGAACTAAGAGAGAAGGTGAAGGCGTGTGCAGTAGAACCTAGCGGCGCTTCGTACTTAGCGAGCTCACTGAACGAATTCGGTCACTTTGTGGATCTGTGTATCTGTGTGTATTTTCTATTGAAATATCACTTGCCTTGAGAGTTGCGTGGTTCACCATGCTCTCTTGTAAAAGCTTCGAGGAGATAGCGAAATTGAGATTTGCTTGACAATTGTACACGGTCGCGTTGCATAAGTTAGCGAGCTCGCTAAGATATTTTGAGATACTGTCAGGGCGCAAGTAGAATTAAATTCCTTGCTCCCTTCCACACTTATAGAGATTGTGTGTGTGTGTGTTAGTGGGATTGAGTAGTGGTTTAGAGTGTTGTTCACGCTAGGCCGCACTTAGTTTCACGAGTGCCTGTTACCAGCCTCGTCACCGTATACCTTGATGACATCCTGATCTTTTCGAAGACTCTAGAAGAGCATCGAAAGATCACTCGCCATGTCTTGGAGTTATTAAGGAAAAACAAACTATTCCTGAAAGCCGAGAAGTGCGAGTTCGAGGTACTGGAAACAGAGTACCTCGGGGTAATAATCAGTGAAGGCTCTATCTGCATGGACCCGATAAAGGTAGCAGGCATCGTAGAATGGCCAGTTCCAACCAAGAAAAAGGAACTACAGTCCTTCCTAGGCTTTACCAATTTCTACTGACACTTTATCAAAGACTACAGCGCAACAGTGCGCCCTATGACAAAGCTCACCGGAAAGGAGACTTGGACTTGGGGAACTGCCCAACAAGTGGCGTTCCAACGGCTTAAAGAGCAGTTGGCCAAAGACGTTGTCCTAGCCATCCCAACGGAGAAAGGCCAATTCCGAGTAGAGGCAGACGCTAGCGAAGGCGCAATTGGCGCGGTGCTATCCCAAGAACAGGACGGAAAATGGAGACCTGTGGCATTTTTGTCAAAAGCCTTAACAACGACGGAGCGTAACTACGAGATCTACGACAAAGAATTACTCGCAATCATGCTCTTCCTGGATGAATGGCGGCACTACCTAATGGGCGCCACAGTAGATTTTGAGATCTGGACAGATCATCAAAACCTACAATACTTCTGCAAACCTCAGAAACTCAATCGCCGACAAGCGCGATGGGTAACTGAGCTTGCAGAGTATCACTTCACCCTTCACCACAAGCCGGGCGCCTCCAACAGGAAGGCAGACCTCCTTAGTAGAAGGGCAGACCATCCTCAAGGCCAAGACAACAATGACGAGATTACCATTCTCGGTCCCCAACATTTCTGAGCCCTAATCATACCCACCATAGACGAGACTCACGAGCGCATCAAAAGTATCACTTGTAACCCTCAGAAATGGGATCAGGGAATCGCCACGTCTCTCAATCATGAGAAGGGACTACAGGAAAGAGACGGCCTCTTGTACTATGACGAGAGGATCTACGTTCCTCAAGATTCCACCATATGAGGCAAGATCATATCGCACTGCCACGATCATATCATGGCAGGACATCCTGGCATCGAGAAAACAAAGAAGTTAATCCTTCGCGATTACTGGTGGCCCAAGCTCAAAAGAGACGTAGAAGCTTACGTCCAAGGATATGAAACTTGCATACAGGGCCAAAGCCAGTACTAAAGCCCGATGAGCTCCCCTCCATCCAAATGAAATCCCATCCGAGCCATGGACACACATCTCCATGGACATGATCACTGGACTAGTACCCAGCAAAGGAATGGATGCCATCCTAGTCATTGTAGATCGTTTCTCCAAGGCAATCATTCCTATTGCATGCAAAATGACCCTCTCATCAGAAGGGTGGGCCAAGATCCTACACGACGAAGTCTATGCCACAAACCGTTATATCGGACAGAGGACCACAGTTTGTATCCAAGTTCCTACAGGACTTGTACAAAATGCTCGACATCAAGGGGAACGCCTCAACGGCCTTCCATCCTCAGACAGATGGACAAACAGAGTGGGTCAATCAGGAAATAGAGAAATATCTTAGGATATTTATCAATTTCAAACAAGAAGATTGGCCTGAATGGTTACCCCTAGCAGCATTTCAACACAACAATCGTGTTCACTCTGCCACGGGAAAGAGCCCCTTCTTCGTCAACTACAGAAGAAACCCTCGAGTCGTGCCCGACTCCCACTCCCATACCATGCTTCACACGCCAGCATCCGAGAACTTCAAAGACACCATGAAGCTAATCCACAACGAGACAAAAGCTGCTCTCACAAAAGCGGCAGAACAAATGAAAAGCCAGTACGACAAAAAGAAGAAAGCAGCCATCGAATACCAAACAGGAACCAAAGTTTGGCTCGATACCACGAACCTCCACCTCGCACGACCGAAGAAGAAGCTCAATGACAAACAGCGTCGGCCCCTTCATCATTCTAGAAAAACATGGCCTATCAGCCTACAAACTGAAATTGCCAGCCACTTGGAAAATATACCCCGTCTTCAATGAGACTCTCCTCAGCCCCTACATACAACCAACGTTCCCTAATCAGCGACAAGAACCACCACCACCACCTGACCTCATAGACGACGAACCTGAATACGAAGTTGAGGCCATCCTAGACCATAAAAACCGTAAAACACGCGGTCCAAAGGATGCCGAAACCGGGAAATTCACGACAGTCATAGTCACAGACTATCTAGTCAAATGGAAGGGATATGGAGCAGAAGAGAATAAATGGACGAAGGAAAGCGAGCTTGGCCATGCAAAGGAGGCCATAGCCGAATATCTCAACTCCAGGGAAGGCTCAATCTCGGTACAAGCAGTTGTGGTCAACGTCAACCAGAATAGAGCGGTAGATAGTGGGAACCTTGGCTTGAAAATTTGTCAACAAGGACAGATCTTCATCCTTGACTCGAGACAAAGAAACGGCAAAATGCAGTTCCAAGTACAGCAAGGCTTCAACTTTATCACAATCACCTGGTACTTTGAAGATGAGATTCCTCATCTTAAAGAGCTAATCAAAGACTACTACTGGGCAAGTAGGGAAGAATTTGGAGAAACGTACGGACCACTGGACGGATACACACTGGAGGAAGAGGGGGGCTGAATGTAAAGCAGTTGGGACGCCTGCCTTTAACAAGGGGGTAATGTTATGATTTTTCTATTTTTACATCTTATCTTGGGCACTCATCTTATCGTGATCTTCATCACATCTAATCCAAGCGCCTATCTTATCCGGTCATGGCGGCCCCACTTCACCATCACATATCACATCCACACGAAGCATCCCCATCAGATACTTAGCGGCTTGCGTCTAGACACCCGTTTGCAACGTGTACCGACGGATTTGCACACACTCGCCAAGAGACCCTTGGTCAAACCATTTACTTTACGATACGCACGGACCCATCGAAAACAGTATATAAGTAGTGTAGCTCTCGCTGTATATTCTCCAGCTTCGAGCTAAAGTTTTAATACACCGAACTTACTCTCAGACTCACTCCTCTGCCTAGACTTTGCGTCTGATCATTGGTCTTCGGTAGAAGCAATCTATCTGACACTCAAGTGGTGACTGTACAAACGTGATACAGCCACTTGTTTAGTCTTGATTGTTATACCATGGTCTGGGTCTAACAGATATGGATTGGGAGAATGCACTGGAGGATTTAGAGTTTGTGTTGATGGGGTTATTGAGGTAGAACTTGACACAGTAGAAATGTGCCCGTGATCTTGTTAGTTTGTGTAATAAAACATGGTTATGTGTCGTACGTTAAGGGATATGACATGGAATGCGGTAAAGTACGTGGTAAATGATAAATTGAGAAGTCTTCATGCATTTTTGAAGGAGCTCGTCAATGCTCACATGGCAGTAACCCAGGCCGTTGTTTGTTGAAGTGACGTGGTGACGGGCACGAGGGCAACCATGACTAGAAAGGCAGGTGAAGGGCATTTTGCACTGTTGTGGAGGTACTGTATTGATTTTATCACCAGTCAAGGTGAAAAAGAGCTGCGGAAGTAGTTTGGCATAATCTGGGCCCTATTTGGTACTGTTTCAAGGTCCAAATGCAATTTTTTTCCTGTGAAATTTTTTTGAGCTGTCATTTTGGGCACTGGCTAATAACCACAATGTAGGCTAACCACTCTGTGGTTATAACCACTTCTCTTGACTCAAGACTACAGTGTGGCCTGCAGAGTTCTGTTTTTTCACCGACTTGAGCTGAACCCAGCTTCCAGATCTCTGGCCAGAAGGTGTTCCACATTGAGGTCTTGAGGTCAGTTCTGAAGGCTTGGTTGCTCATGGTTGTCAGTATGAAGCTCCACAAATACAATGGCAAACAGTAGCAAAAGACGCGACATTGAGTAATGAGTATGTCCCCAGAAAGGCAACGCGACCAGTGGTGGTAGAAGGGAAGACCGAGGCTGAGGGTGATGTGCATGGCCCTGCACACACAGATGTCATCTAGAATACCACATACGAAGCATTTACCTGATAGATTGTCTTATTGATGCACGTTGTCATTTGATAAAACAGGTTCACTAACATTGGATCGAGGACAAGACTGTAAACAAGCAATGTGAAAGTGATAGAAATGACGGGGACGAGACGAGCTAACCATTGAGCTCGGCTACAAGAACATGGTGCTCCTACGGCAGTTAAGTTCCACGTGCCAAGCTGCAAGCAGAGATTTTGGGTGAATGGAGTTGGGATCGATGGGCATGGGTGCAAGACTTTTGACTTGGAGTTCGAGTAGATGACGCTAGAGCTTGTTGATCTCTTCAGGCTCAGTCTCCCGTGTACACTAAAGAAAATCAGTCAGACCAAAGGCATTGAGATTCTTTTTACGTACCTAGTGCATGCTTCGTCTACAAGATCATGGCAGAAATGGGATAAATATCTGGAGGTCCAATAACCATGTGCCAACACTGCTACGGAAATTATTTAAAGCAGGGTCCTAAATCTATTATTTAAAATCCTGACACCATGATGGGCCTCATACTTTTATGAGGATGCCACAAAGAATGCTGATCATCTCTAATACCATGGGCTCGTTTATGATGGAGCGAATTGTCGTTTCAACGCTGCATCTGTCTCAATGTATTTCCAGTACTCACAAGGGTAGTAGCGCTGACACACCTGAGTTTGCCTTATTTCAAATCTCGACTGTCTTTATTTGTGAGTCTGCCTAGGGGAGACTATGAGTTTGCCGCGAGCAAGTAGAGATTCGAACAGGTTACCAGCATCCGTACCACCACCTTCTCTGCCATCCATAATAAGATGCAACTTATTGATGAAAAGGATGACTCTGGTGCCTCGGTTTTGGCAGCTTTGTCGATCTCGTCCAAGACACCTTGGTACATTCTTCGTACTCTGCCTTTTACTTGGCACCTGCCATGAGGGTGCCCATGTTGAGAGAGAATAAAGACCAGCAGGGATGTCATGTTTGATGATTTGTTGAGCAAGGCCTTCGGCTATGGATGTTTTGCCAACACCTGATTCACTGGCAGCTTTTTCTAAGTAGGTGGTAAGTTCGTTGCTCCCTCAAATGACAGAAGTCTTACCAATAACCGGTTCCGATTGGTTGAAAAGGCCGGTTGCAGAACGAACAACTTGATGCCGTGTGAGGCCCTTATGAAAATGGCGACACTGTGGGGGAGTTACACAGAAAAAGAAGCAAATATCAGGATGGTGAACAGATACCTGGTGACCCGGGCATTGGGAAAAGAAATACTGAAAGAATGGAAGATGCATGAATTTGTGGTCGGTAGGCAAACTGGGAGGAGCGGTATGGACGAGGGAAAGGACAGGGAGCACAGTGGTCATGTAGACACAATTCTGGATAGGTTCCGTGCGTCCTCCATTCATCCTTGATGCCCGAAAGTGTGCCCTAGTTGTTGTTGTTGTCGGGTCCCATTGTTGCTCCTGCCCTCCCGCTCACACCTTCCCGTCATCCTGTGTCTTCCCTACTCTCCTTCCTTCTCTCACAGCCCTGTCCCACATCCTCTTGTCATCGTCAGTTTGCGATTGACAGGTGTCCCACCATGCTTGCACATCGAAAGTGATAGTGAATGGCCAGGCTGATTCAGCATCTGAACAAGTGACGGATATTGTGTGATTGCCCACAATGTTGATGCGGGGGCTGCTGGGTGGATTGGAATCGGTACGCGGGGTTGTCGTCGAAGGCAGACGATGCATCGTCGGTTGACTGGGGCTGTGCACGGCAAGTATCAATATCCTGAAGGGCCCTTGGTCGAAATGTCACATACAAGAACAAATCCTCGAAATATTACTGGAACTTGTAATATGCAGTTCGGCCAAGTTCGGCACTACGGTGACTGGCATGATGTTGATGTTTATTTGCCCATCACAAGTTTTGGAGCCACGAAGTCGCAGGGATGGGGAGACCTTGCTTACCAGCAAGGTAATGGAGCTTCTTCAGTGTTCAAATTTGCAAATGTTCAAGGCCTACTGTTGATCGATCGAGTAATCATCTTAGTTACATTCTTTGTAGACAGGACTCAAATTGTTTCAATGGAACAATGTTTTCAATTATAGCTAGATAACCGAGCTGACTTTGGCTACATATGCTCAAGATGAATGCCAAGGGTGGTGAGAACAGACTTTAAGCGCCCATGCCCAAAGCACCTGACAACTGCTGCCAAATGGCAACCATCGTGACTGTTGAGCTGTAAAATTGCAGTGCTTTACGCGTGGTACTCCCTTCACTTTATGGGCCAGGAGTTAGTAAGTATCATTCATTCCTTTCATTTTGAGTACTCATTACAATAACAAGAACACCATCTAAGTTTGTATACCAATCACTTTTCGGCGGCATGCCAGATGACAGTGTTATTGATTATGACGAGGTGATTCAGACACCAGGCATGCGGGAGGGAAATTGCTTACATGTATTCAGTACCTGTCTCTTCCTGAAGTCACCATCTCTGCATTCACTGAGACGGGCATTGGGGAATCGTCGATCATCATTCCATTGCAACGAGTGTTCACCAGTAGAAAGCCCGTGATATCATCCCACCTTGCTGACACTCCCTGCGCTACCCTCGGCACTCAGGGCCTCTTGGATAAACTCAACACCACACTTGGGACGTCATACAGGCTGTACAGCCTGGACAATCCATTCCTCTCTTCCTTTCTTGATGACTGTATCACAAATGGCTACAACTTTGGCATGGCATATAGCTGCTTTTGCAGAATATGGTACACCAACAACTGGAGCACCATACAAGATAAACTTTGCAGACAGGAAAAGTGGGATCGGGAGAAGCGACAAAAAGCACTCGTTGGTAACTGGATCGTCAGTGTATGGTTGCAACCTTGACGTGTTTGGGATCTATACAGCAATCGGGTGGTGCCATATTGGATCATGGATATTGATTCCGAAGACCGGGATCCTTGGCTGATATTGCACGCATGGATGGACGAGAAGGATCGCGCTGTTGTGTGGACACCCATCAACGGATACGAATGGCCCATTCCCATCCCAAAGGACGCCGACCTCAACCTGATCCGCATTGAGATGCTCAATCTCGGGCTGGAGTATGCATGGTTGGACGTTCTCTGTTTGAGACAGGTGGGTGGGCAGAGGGAGGACTTGCGCACAGAGGAGTGGAAGCTGGACGTACCCACCATCGGAGCAGTGTATCAACTCCGCAATGTGGTGTGTTACTTGAGTGGGCTGGGTCAGCCTTTGACGTTGAAGGAGGGTGACTTGGAGAGTGATCGATCTTGGTTTAGACGTGCGTGGACACTACAGGAGGTTGGCGACAAGAGGGTGATTGCTGGGGACACACCGGATGGACCACTGCATGCCGAGCGTAAGGACAGGACATGTGAAACTGAGCTGCTGACAAGGTTTCACAAGCAGCTGCAGTCTACACATGACATGCTGTTTTTGGTGTTTAGGGCACTGGAGGAGATGCGGAAATGGGTGTCGACGAACCCAGTGGACAAGATTGCAGGACTGGCATTTCTGATGGGGTCCACCACAATACCAGCATACTACGAGAGCACATCTCTCGAGGAGGCATGGACAGCACTCGTGAATTCGATGGAGGCAGATTGTTGGGCGCAGTTGTTCTTCTTGTGTCCTGAGCCGGGAGATAGAGGCCCAAAATGGAGGCCATCATGGGACCAGGTTGTGATGAAGCCTCTGCTTGAATATGTCCTCGACCCCCATGGCATCTTTAAATTTGTTGATCAGCATGAGACAGGGGATGAAGACTCTTGTGACGCGGAGTGCATTGAAGGGTTGGTTTGGGGGTTGGCTGTTGTGGAAGGGGGTCATCGACGTGGAAAGTTGATTGTCAAAGATGAGGATGGGATAGAACATGAAGTCGAGATCACTGCTGCCCACACATACCCGATACCTGAAGACACTTACATCAGGAAAAAGGCCTTTTGCTACATAGCTCTGTGCCAATGCTACGTAGCACTACCCAAGCTCTGTAGCGGGAATAGCTTCTCACTATGGCTATGTAGCTTCCGGTAGCTTTCGATAGCATTCTGCTAAAGTACGGTAACAGTATATATACCTTGATGAAGAAAATTCTAATCAGGCATCTCGTTGAAGTGAGTTGTAATTACTCATCAGGAGTTTGAAAACAAAGTAGCAGTAAGAGACAATAAGCACCACGACGGTGCAATGACTTCATATAGGTACTTGGCCACCAACTTTACAACTTGAGAAGGACATGAAATTCATAGTGATCTTGGCAACTGGTGAGTGGGAATTGGGAACTCGTGAACAATACTAAGTAATCTGTACAGGTAGTGACATAGCTGCATAGGAATTACTGCTGTCCCATGGTTAGATAGGCCAATAATAAAAGCTGGAAGAGCCACCGGAAAAGCAGCTTCAGTCACAATAACAGAGAATCGATGCTTGGCCTACCATACAACAACCAACGGCAGTAAGTTGATAGTGCGAACCAAAAACAAAAATTGATCAAGTCTATTTTAATCCCCGATCAGACTCCGATGGCCCGTGCACATGTCAACGAAACGATCACGCCATCCAAACAAAGATCAACCACCCTTTCTTCTTTCCTTTCTGCCATTGTCCCCGCCCATCACGTCCCCACCGGCCTTTCTTCCAAAGATTATGGATTTTGCTGGCTTTCCTTTACTTCTACCTTGACCTTGGTAGTACTTGGTTTGTGTTTGCAGCAAATTGATGACTGCCTGTGAGTAATCATTCTATTGTCGTCTCTTCATATAATTCATACCGGACCAGTCTAGCTCTGCCAATGAAAAGAACCACCACGTGCTCGTAGGTATGTCAGGCAATGGATGACCCTCCAACGATGGCCTGGACATCAACGCAAATGTTACCTTAGTGTATGGCACTCAATCCCGCCCATATTGTGTTATCATCCTTGGCATGGTGTTGTTGCGGTGGTGCACTGTAACAGTAGACTTTCGCATCCTCCAGTTGAGTGTCTCGTTGTTACCATCTGTGGATGTCAGCTCAACTGTCTTCGTCATCAGGAGACTCAATGATTTATTGACGACGATTTTCGTCAAAATTATGGGACCCCATAGACACCTGATGAGGACAACGGACTGGTCCATCTGGTCAATAGTATGTCCGTCATTGTCTCTGTCTCTGCATCGACTAAATGGAATACTCACAGGATCATTAAGACTCTGCGGTCGCCGGCTGAACAGTTATCATTGTGGTTCCATTGGTGAGTTTGCTTTGTTTTTCATATCCACACTATCCTCTTACATCTTTTCTAGTTCAGCTGTCGAGTGTGTACGCAGCTGAGATAATACATGAGCTGGCATGTGTAGGTCAGGGTTTTCGTAGTATGAAGCATATATATATGCTCCAGCATATTTGCATCGTCATTTGTTGTAGTATTGTCCATGAATATACTCGAGTTTGCTGCTTAATTTCCTCGAATTTTGTGTCAGGTATTGAGATATATGAAGCAATGGTATAGGTATCTGACTGCTACAGGACATTCAGCGGTGAGCTACGGTGCGCTATGTAATGGTATGTAACATTGGCCGAAAGCTACCGGATGGTATGTAAGGGGGTACCTAGCTATGGGGCTATTTGAGGTATATACTCCTTATACTATTATATATCTCGGTGATTTTTTCCTGATGTACACACTGATTTATGGCTGTGACATTGATAATTCATGGGTTGTTGGGCGAAGCCTGCCACTGGGGGGAAAGTTTGAGAAAGTGTCAGTGCTGGAGATCTCTTATGAAGAACAATGCTGGTTAGAGGATCTGGATATTTTTAAAAAGCATCGATATATTCTTATTTGAGAGAGTACACATAGTGTAGTAAATCTTAATGCAAGCTTAGCTATATATGTTTTGAAGAATGCTTGCGATTTGGCAATGACGGTCTTCCCGTCGACGAGGCCCAGCAGATAACATCACTTGTCCTGCTATCTGATAATCATACCAGCAGCCTTCCTGACTTTCGACCATTCCTTGCGAATTCGCCCTTGACTCTAACCGGTCGTCGAGTCCCGGCCCATGGATGCGCGAACGAACGCCTGCAAACCCTAGTGAGAAATTTCCTAAACGATGTGACGTCAAATATCCCGACCTATGCTCTCCATCTCTTGGTGATATCCCGGAGTTCGGACGTCCCTGCAGTGATTTAGGTTGCCTGTACAGAGGTGAGCGGTTCATTTCAAGGGTAAATACCATGATGGAAAAGTACAAGTTGTCGTCGTGTCATAAAAGTAGAAGCCAAGGTTTCACGCTGAATGATCGAAAAAGTCGAGCGAAGAAATGCACTGGCAGAAGTCTGGCCGATTACATGAGTGTGTCTTTTGTGTCTCCTGGGACGTGTTTCTCCACACCCGTAATAGTCCAGGGGAATGACTTTCGAAGCGCTCTGGATAGTACTGGCGTGAATTTGTGATGTAGAGATAAAGAAAAAAACGAACGTTCGCATGGCCCATATATCCTCACTGCTCGTATTCAGCTCTGACCATTCAGCCCGTCTATTTAATACAATGCTTCGTACCGTTGGTCGCTCTCAGTCAATTTCACGCTGAGGCAGAACTTGAAGTCGTCGTGCGCACACCGTGAAGATTCACCACGCCGATACCAAGATTTCACCTGAGAAAGAAGGCCTGCTACGCTTCAGCTTGGCTAGTGGGCAAGTACCGATACAGCACCGTGCCATGATAGCCCATTGCCCATCAACTGGAAACAGGAAGGAATATTATCTGGAGTTGGATGTACGAGACGAAGATGGGCAGTCTTGAAAAGTCGGGGAAAGGAAAAGCACAGCCACATAACTATCTAGGCTCCAGACTTTTCGTAGCTCCAGCTTCTCATTGGCTAATGAGGTTTCTGACCCGTACCATCTACAAGAACTCTCTCCACCTATGACATAGTAAAGTTTCCTGGAGCCGTTGTTCGTGTGGTGGAGAGTATACAAAGACTAGTTATATCATAGAAGAGAAGACAAGGAAGACCAGACAAAGTTATACGCAGCTATCATGAGCTATCCATGAGGTACTCGCTGGTCGTTGGTATTTCCTCGAATACGAGCGATCCCTGCTGCTCCTTCAACCACTGAACACTTCGCTTCTCATCCATGAACTACGTATACGCCCTCCGCAAATCTTCCACGCCAACTTCTTCCGCCTTTCGTTTCCTCGCCAGCATCTGGGCACATGATATAAGATTGAGCGAGTAACGCAGTGTCGTTTGCATGGTCGTGGATGTCAGGACACTCGTAGCATCCGCTGTAAGGGTGACATCCTCTTCTTGGCACCTGTGCTCTCGTCAGACGTCTGCGTGAAAAAGGTAGCTTGGGATTCCGTACCGTATTTATATGGTTTTCTCGATGTCTATTCCGTTCTATGGTTTGGTGCTGACCATAAGGACGCGATTGAGAAAATACACAGGTAACCCATGAGGACTGCGGAAAGTTGTCTCTCAAATACAAGCCGTGTCTCAATTAGAACCAGTGATGACCAAAGATTTCCAGGGCACATTTCGGGAATGAGAAGCGTTCAATGTCGAGCATGTGAACCTCGTCGATGAACAGGACCTATATGATTCTCTCGTTAGTACGCATATTTTGATGCAAGAAGCACACGTACACCAGGGATGATCTCGGCCTTGCCCTCCTCGCGCCATTCCGCAACCTTGGTGTTGATCTGATTCCGTAGCTCTGGTTTGATTTCATGCGTGTCGCCTGCGAGCAGAACCAGGAAACCCTGCGTCCTACTATTGATGACATAATGCACGACCGACCTCCTTCCGGACATTGAACGAATTTAGTCTGCGCATCGTTAGTCAGTCTGAAGATCTCGCTGAAGATATAGAAACCACATCAGCGCCAATAGTATCATAATCTCTCGACCGTGCAAATAAGGGACCGAGTTTGGTGATTTTGCCAGACGTCTTGTCGATGGTAATGCTAGGACTTGCTCCTTCGAGAGAACGTCAGTCGTTTTGCTATAGATAGTCTCGATGTCATTAGTCAGTTTTCGGGTGTTTGTAGCCTAGAAAGCAATAGCTGTGTCAGCGGCGAAAGTTTATTAACATAAAGTCCGTGCATACTCCAGTCAAACTCGAGTTAGTTTGGATCTCGACAGCCTCTCCTTCGACGAGTTCTGTCTCTTCTTTGACGAGTACACCGATGCACCCTCGGAAGGCCTGCGCCAATGCCTCCTTTGACATTCATAGCGAGAATACCTCGCTGGCGACAATCACGGTGTAGGGAACGCATCGACTAAACGTCTGCACCATATCTATGTCGCGTATTCAAGGCAAAGTGAATATAGAAGAAAACAGAGACGCACTCAGTGCAATAGCGGTCTTTGCCATCGATAGAGACCCAGCAAACAACATCGCTCTTCCTACCCTGACCTTGCTGTACCATCTTGAGAATCATACTAGCAGCCTTTGTAGCTTTGGCCCATCCAACCATTCCCTGCGAATCGGCCCTTGGCTCCAACCGGTCGGCGAGTCCCGGCCCGTGGATATGCGATTGGACACCCGCAAGTCCTGGCGAGATATTTCCCAAACAACGCGTCGAACTACGCGCTTCATCTTGATGATATCCCGGAGTTCGGATGTCTCTGTCGTGATTTGGGTCACCTGCTGAGAGGTAAGCGGTTCATTTCAAGGGGAGGAATGGGTGCGGACCATGACGGAAAACTTCAAAAAAAGTACACATGCTGTAGCGTCATAGAAGTCGAAGCGAAGGCTTCGCGAGCCTTAAGCTTAACGGTCGAGGAAGTCGAGCGAAGAAATACAGAAGTCTGGCCGATTAATGAGTGTTTCTTCTGCGTTTCCTAGGACGTGTATCTGTTCATCCGTAATAGTCCAGGGGAACGACCTTCGGAGCTCTCTGGATAGTACTCGCGTGAATTTGTGATGCAGAGATAAAGAAAAGAACGAACGTTCGCATGGCCCATATATCCTCACTGCTCGTATCCAGCCCTAACCATTCCGCTCGTCTATTCAATCCTTGTTTTGTACTGTTAGTCGCTCTCCATTTATTCCATACTGAGGCAGAATATGAAGTCGTCGTGGGCACATCGTGAAGATTCGCCATGTCGATACTAAGATTTCGCCTGGGGACGAATGCCTGCCAATAGCCTAGCTTAGCTCATCAATAGGTCTCATCGATACAGCGTCGTACAATAGTCCATTGTGAGCTCCATCAACCGGAAACAGGAAAAGGAATATCATCTTATTTGATTGAGTTGGATACACGAGACAAAGATAGGCGCAAGGTCGAAGTGGAAGGAGAAGGTAAGAGCACAGCCACATGAATATTATTTCTTTCTGTAACTATATTTCTCCTGGCTCTGCACTTTTCGTAGCTCCCTTCGCTTCGACCCATATTGCCAAATTAATCCCCTCTTCGAGTACATCATTACCCCAGTGCAAGTATAGACAGCGGAGGAACCCATGAACTTCGTCCCCATCCAGAATACTTTACCGAATGCGCCAGACCTTCAGTCCTCCGTGACGACTTCACTGCGGATACCATCACCGTCAAGGACCTTGCCCCAGAACAGTGCTCTCCAATTCTCGAGGATGTGTATCTGAAGTCTCCTTCCGCGACTGCGATGGGCACGGGAGCAGCGACCCCAGCTTTCACCATCAAGCGCAGACGTCGAATCTGAAGGGTCGAAGAGAAAGCAGGCAAATCTTCCGTTTGCCGCCATCAGTTGGTGCTTTGTCTTGGGTATGTACTACCAATGGATACTGGTTTTCATTCGAAGGCTGAAATTTTCAGATGGGTAGAACGATGGCACGATGGTCCATTGATTCATGTCATTCAAGAGTCTTATGACGTTGGTCTGCACCTCAATCTCACTCAACAACACATCAACTAAGGAGTATGGATCGCCTTTGCCATCGTTTCTTGAGCCTTCGTTTTCCGTTGCATCGTGAGTATGTCTTGGTACGACGACTATGGGCACTCAAGTTAAAGCAGGGATTTGACCTTGGTTCTGTGGCCAATGCATGCTCGGTGGCGGAAGGAGGTGGGTGCGGGATGGGATGCACAGAAGGATGGATGTGTGCGGACGGACGGAGGGAGGGGACGGGGACGGGAGGTTGAAGAGATAGTCGTCCTGCGAAGGAGGTCGTCTTGTTGCTGCGGGGGCGGAACGTCGTAGCCTGTGCTCTCAGGGAGCGCCGTCGTGAGAGGATGCCGGTCGACAGGCCAGAAAACGTCGAATTGTCTCAGTTTCGATGGCTCTTCTTTCTAGAGCTCCCGTCGGACCAAGCTCTTATTCGCAGTCCCTATCTCTCCTCCCCGTGCACGATACAGGAAGCCAGCACTGCCGTTCTATCAGCGAATGTTCTCATCCAGCATTGGATGATCATTTCGACGACGCTTTGAGGTTGAGATCTCGAGAGTCAGCACTCTCGTTCCGCAGGCGACTCTAAAACCGAATATTCGCATCCAATTAGCCAAGCCAGCGAGAGTCATGCTTCTGAGACGACACTTTCCACCGCCTCTTTCCTTAGGTCGCTATTTGCGAAGTTGCTTCCTACGTTTACTGTCTTCGGACAGACTTTCATGACGACGACGATGACGTAGCCCCGATTTTCCCTTCCGACCAGATTTTGGTTCCTATTCGGCGCGCGCCCTCCAGACTCTTACCTGACATGCGTCGTATTGGACGATCGGGTCAATAAAAGCCGGCAGATCAATGGTCTGGGATTTCTTGAGGGAAATCGACGCTTTGAAAAGGTGTGCTCCTTAGCTAACGTCTTTCAAATGCGCCAACGGACCCCAGAATCGAAGATGATTTCAATGAACAAATGAAGGCCACAACTCAAGATAGAGCATGCGCGGCAGAAAGACGAAGCCTTCTATGTTCGAAAATCACAAAACTGTCTCCCCGCGAGAGGAAACAGGGGTATGAAACGTCGTGCATCGTGATCAGGTTGGACTGTACGTATATCGAGTCTATCAAGGTCCGTGCGATGACTCGGTGACACCATCTCCCACTAATATTGCAACCTAGAGCGCACCGTCGAAGCGGTTCGTGTTGCTTCGTATTCTCTTTAACATATTGTTCAACGTTCCGTTCAGCGACATCAGGAGCTTGGATGACAAGGTAGAAAAGATGGAGAACCTTCTTCGCAAGGTACGTGCCGAGGTTCTTCGGATGTGATGGAAAATATCAACCGACTCTCGCAGATCCTTCCCACTGAAGCGGATTTGAAGGAGGAATTGGAGGGTGTTCGCTCCCAGAGGATGCCCCGAGAATGTTACCTGCCTTGGTACACTCCTGGGCCTCGAAGAACCCGATATGGTGAACCATGCCCATTCACTAGAGAGAAACCTCGAGGAATTCGAAGAATCTGTCCTGGGTTATCGGTATCATGGGGAGTCAAGCTCTCTTCAAAGAAGCGCTGGATGTCAAAGCGTAGCAACCAGGAACACTTTCACTTCATTCCGACCCGAGTTTTGGGAATTTTGTTCGTGGAACCATCCCCACCGCAAGGGATGAACCTCAGATTTCCGCCCGGGGGTCTTATACCAACGCTCATCGACGCGTACTCTATGTACCTGGATGACTTTTTTCTCATCTTTCACCGGTCGACATCCTTGAAGGAGGGGCTACACTACAGAAAACACCAGTTCGGGGGGACTGTGCACTCGGGTCCAAGTACGTAAATGACCTCCGTGTCCTCATCGAAGGCGAGCAGTCAAAGTCGTCGTCAAGTGGATGAAAGTGGATATATCAAGTTACCAGCCAGCGTCTCCCGTTTCCTTCGTTGGATCCTACAAACCTGTATGACGCGCAACTCTGCTGTGTCAGAATATATTCCTTTGTCTTTATACGAGCTTAAGATGGAAGTGACAGCTTCTCTCCAAATTTTACTTGGGTTCCTCACCACCGCATCAGTCCTGGACATCGGCGGGCATTGGTCTGCGAATCGCGCACAATGCAGGTGCTCAGCGAAAGAAGACAACACGTAACAGTCCCGTAAGGAATACAGTGGAGGCTGAACAATGGAAACGCGCACTCTGGTACGTAATACATTCGTCTCTCAGCCTATATTTACCTATTGGTTCAGATGTCTTTTAGGTATCGATAGCACCCTTAGCTCGGCACTGGGTCGAGTGTGCCATTCACGGTGAGGAGTGCGTATAATCTCCCTCTTCACCGAGGCTCGAGCTGATTCGTCCTAGAGTATTGAAATCGACGTACCCACCGAATGTGACGATGAATATTGGGTACATCCAGACCCCCAACAGGCCTTCAAGCGACCTCTTGGCAAACCGTCAACTGTGTCGTTCTTGAATTTTACCTCCGGCACAGCTGATTATGGCATGTATGCGTACTATCGTACGTCTTCCGGCTTTGCTCTCTCGCATAATCCTTCCTCGGTCCATTGACTGCTTTCATACAGATGAGAAAGATGCTGCACGAAATGGGGTAGCATGGTTAGGGGGAAACGAATCGACGATCAAGGCATGTGGTTCAGGGTGCGCTATGCTTCTTGACGTCCTTCTAAACAATTACATTGCGCACTATCGTACGTCTTCCATCTTTGCTCCCTATCTTTCTCAAGTTTTGTTCATCACCCCAATAGTCCTGGCGATTGATTCTCGATACAATCAGTCTCAAGAACGTGCGACCTCTTTCTAAAGAGAGAAAAGCAACGACATTAAAGCGTTATCTAAAGGAGCATGTCCGCGGCTTATCTCAAGTTCATTTTTTACTCGGCCAGCATGATATCATCCAGCAAATCAAAACCACTCACCTCCGGGTTTGCAGCACGACGAATTTTGGGAGCGTCACCAGTACTATGGTACGGTACCGAGGTCCACCTCGCGTCCATTGAGCACGCTATTTACTCGGCCCTCGAAACCACGCATCCCTTTCCATGTCTCGTTTCGCACTCAATCATTCTTTGGTCCAAGCGATAGCCTCGCTCCCCAGCTTCGAACCATGAAACTCTCCAGAGGGATCCATGATACCATTTCCTCCCCGCCTCAGTAGATCTTGAGCAGAATTGAAAACCTTGTGTTGTCAATTACTCCGCACGGACTCCCAGTCCTGCAGTTTCTTGATTTCTGGATGAATTCTATCAAGAATTTGTTCATATTTTATCCAGTTGGATTCGTGCAAGATCCATTCTCAAATATCTGCGCAAAGGAGCGAGTGTCTCTCTTCCGTCTTGATTGCGCACTCCTTGACATCGTAATAGATATGCTGTTCACGTCGCCTTCGTCGGTCCCTCGTTTCTTGACCCATCTTTAACTGGATTTTCGCGAACCCATCTTAGATGAGGAGGTGTACATGCTCACGCATGCGCTGCGGGATTATGCGATGGGAGTTCTTGTGTTGGATGGGATCTTCGGACGATACCCTCCCATCATCGAGGTCATCGCAGCAAATCTGCCAGATTTGTTGATACCGACTCTCTTCCTCCGCGGTGGCTCGAATCAGAGCGCCAGTACCCATTGCATGTGGCCTAAACCAATGTGAACGTACGCGCCTTACTTTGCTCAGTTCACACGGCTCAGACACTTCGAATGAAATTGCCAATACTTTTGTGACGAGGTTATAACGCCGTGGTCGATGCTTCTACTAGAATGATCAGGATGGCTTCGTGCAGCCATATCTGGGCTACGAGTCGCATGACTACTACGAAGAGATAGGGCATGCTCTGTACGGAGCTTCAGTGTTCAAGGCCTACTGCCGGGCGTCAGACCTGAGGGTGGTGTATCGCCTTGATTTAGCTGTGCATTGCTGGTGAGTCGGAGATTCTGGTCCCACCCCAGACACGACGTCAAACGTCCTCGATAGAGTCATTCCGACGCCTGAGTGGAGCCCTCAGATGGATGCGGATTGTTGGGAAGACTCCTGCGGGTGTCGGTAATTTACTCTGTGGTGCAATTTTTTCTGTCTCTAGGCCGGTGTTGGCTTTTACATTGCAAGCCACGAGCCCCCGATCTTGGGATAATGTATACTTACACAAGTTTATTCAAATGATTCAGTTTCTGACTTTTATGGAGGAGCTCACAGCTCGAATGGATGATTATTAGCCTCGTATCTTAAGTACGTTCTGTGTAGAATTATGGCAAGTCTTTTCGTTGGCAACGACGGGATAACCTGAGGTAACTTTTGCGACGCTCGATACAAACGCTAAGGATAGCGTTTATTTAAATGAACAGGGAAGCGCCCATAGCACCTGACAACTGCTGCCAAATGACAGGCGCCGTGGCTGTTAAAAAGATTCAAGCTGTGAATTGCAGTGCTTCAAGGCAAACACCTTCTCCCTTCATACTCCCTTCACCTTCTGAGCCAGGAGACAGTACGTATCATTTATTGCTTTCATTTCGAGTACTCGTTACGATGACAAGAATACCATCTAGGGTCACATAGCAGTTTGCGGCGGCGTGACGAACGATGAGGGTAAGTCAGTCGGCAGGCAAGCAGGAGGGAATTAATAACATATTTTCAGTATCCCAAGGTCACCATCTCTGCCTTCACTGAGATGGGCCACGAGGAATCGTCGATCACCGTTCCATTGCAACGAGCGTACACCGGTAGAAAGCCTGTGATATCATCCCGCGTTGCTGATACTCCCTGCGCTACCCTCGGCATTCATGGCCTCTTGGATCAACTCAACACCACACTCGGAACATCATACAGCCTGGACAATCCATCCCTCTCCTCCCTTCTTGAAGGCTGCATCACAAACAACTACGACTTTGGCATGGCATATAGCCGCCTTCGCAGAATATGGTACACCGACAACTGGGGCACTATACGAGATGCACTTTGTAGACGGGAAAAGAAGGACCGGGAGAAGCGACAAAAAGCACTCGTTGGTAACCGGATCGTCAATATGTGGTTGCGACCTCGACGTGTTTGGGATCTATACAGCAATCGGGTGGTGCCATATTGGATCACGGACACTGGTTACGAATACCGGTCGCCTCGGCCGATATCGCACGCGTGGATGGACGAGAAGGATCGCGCCGTCGTGTGGACGCCCATCAACGGATACGAATGGCCCGTTCCCATCCCAAAGGACGCCGACCTCAACCTGATCCGCATTGAGATGCTCAATCTCGGACTGGAGTATGCATGGTTGGATGTTCTCTGTTTGAGACAGGTGGGCGGACCAGGGGAGGACTTGCGCACAGAGGAGTGGGAACTGGACGTGCCCACCATCGGAGCAGTGTATCAAAGCGGCCAAGATGTGGTGTGTTACTTGAGCGGGCTGGGTCGGCCTTTGACATTGAAGGAGGGTGACTTGGAGAGTGATCGATCTTGGTTTAGACGTGCGTGGACACTACAGGAGATTGGTCGGGAGGAGTACAGGGTGATTGCTGGGGACACACCGGATGGACCACTGCATGCCGAGTGTAAGGACGGGAAGTATGAGACTGAGCTGCTGACCAGGTTTCACAAGCAGCTGCGGTCTACACGTGAATTGACATTGTGTGTGCCTGAGGCACTGGAGGAGATGCAGAAACGGGTGTCCACGAAGCCAGTGGACAAGATTGCGGGACTAGCATTTCTGATGGGTTCCGGCACGATACCCGCATACTACGAGAGCGCGTCTCTCGAGGAGGCATGGACAGCACTCGTGAATTCGATGTATGCAGGTTTTCGTGTGCAGTTGTTCTTCGTGTGTCCTGAGCCGGGAGATAGAGGCCCAAAATGGAGGCCGTCGTGGGACCAGGTTACGAACAAGCCTCTGCTTGCATACAATGGTGTCTTTCAATTTGTTGATCGACATGAGACAGGGGATGAAGAGGCTTGTGATGCGGGGTGCATTGACGGGTTAGTGCGGGGGTTGGCTGTTGTGGAAGGGGGTGATCGACATGGAGAGTTTATTGTTGAATGCGATGATGGGATAGCGCGATTCAAGATCACCGCTGCCCACACGTACCCGATACCTGAAGACACTTACACACTGATTTATGGCGGCGACATTGATCATTCATGGGTTATTGGACGAAGCCTGCCAGGGAGAAAGTTTGAGAAAGTGTCGGTGCTGGAAATGTCCTATGATGAATCGAACAGGTTGCGGCGGATTACTGAAAAACGTCGACGGATTCTTATTTGAGCGACTGCACATTGCGTAGTAGCTCTTGTTAAAACTCGAGTAGCTATATCTTTTAATGAATACTTGCACCCTGGCGATGTAAACTCAGGCTCAACGGCCACGTTCCAAATCACCGCCACATGCTTGATAACCAGTATCTGTTGCACTGAAGGTTCGCCGATAATCAACCATGAGCTTGCTATCTTGCCTGGATAGAGGCACTATTAGTACTGTCTAGTCGCCTTCATCGTCGTCCCGGGCGAGAACAACTTGGGGAATTATCGAGTGATCCTTGCTGCTTCTTCCACCACTGAACATTTCGCTTCTCATCCAGGAAATACGTATACGCCCTCCGCAAATCCTCCACGCCAACTTGATCCGCCTTTCGTTTCCGAGCATCTGCGCGCATGAAATCAGGCTGAGCGAGTACCGCAGTGTCGTTTGCACGGCCATGGATGTAAGGACACTCGTAGCGTCCACTAAAGGGCGACATCCCCTTCTTGACACCTGTGCTCTCGTCAGACACCTGCGTGCAAAAGGTATCTTGGAACTCCGTACCGCGTTTGTATGATTTGCTCGATGTTATCTTCGCCGTACAGTTTGGTGCTGACGATGAGGACGCAATAAAGAAGGTTAAAGAGTAATCCATGAGGACTGCAGAAGATTGTCCTTCGAATACGAGCCACGCCTCGATCTGAAGCCGTAATGACCAAAGAAGCCAGATTATTTTCCCAGGAGCGGTTCAGGAGCGAAAGGCGTTCGGTGTCGGGCATGTGAACGGCATCAATGAAGAGGACCTGTATGATTCTCTTGTTAGCGCACAACATTTTGATGCAAAGTACACGTACATCAGGAATGATCCCGGCCTTGCCCTCCTCACGCCATCCCGCGACCTTGGTGTTGACCTGATTCCGTACCTCTAGCTTGATTTCATTGGTGTCGCCAGCGAACAGAGCCAGGAAACCCTGCGTCCTGCTGTTGATGACATCTATCTCGTGCAAAGACACCGTATGCACGACCTCCCCCCACCCTCCGGGCTTTGAACTACGAATTGTCTGATCTCGTTGAAGAAATGGAACATACATCAGCCCCCACAGCATCCTAATCTCTCGACCGTGCAAATGAGGGACCTAGTTTAGTGATTTTTCCAGATGTTTTGTCGACGGTAATGACGTCTCCGGCCAGGATTTTCTCCTTCGAGAGAGCGTCAATCATTCTTGTACCAAAATCATAGATAGTCTCCATGTCGGTAGTTTTGATAGCCAGTTTTATGGTTTTTATAGCCTGGAAAGCGATATATGTCAGTGTTAGAACATTATTGACTGAAAGTATTGTGCATACTCCAGTGAGACTCCGGCTGATTTGAATCTCGACGACCCCACCTTCGGCGAGTTTTGTCTCTTCCTTGATGCGTACGTTAATGCTCCGTCGAAAAGCCTCCATCTTTGACATCTACAACGAGAATACTGAGCTGGTGGCAATCATGGTGAAGGATACGTCGGTACCTAGCGTCTGCGCCATA
Source organism: Armillaria borealis (assembly GCA_030435635.1). Classification (NCBI taxonomy): domain Eukaryota; kingdom Fungi; phylum Basidiomycota; class Agaricomycetes; order Agaricales; family Physalacriaceae; genus Armillaria; species Armillaria borealis. The sequence continues at coordinate 63,054 of JAUEPT010000080.1, read as the reverse complement.
CCTGTGTCGGGTATTCAAGACAAAGCAAATATGAGAAGGTAGCAGACACGTACGTAATGCAATAGTGGTCTTTCCTCTCGACGGATGCCCAGCAAATAACATCGCTCATCCTGCTATCCGCCCTTCCTGCATGATCTTGAGAATCATACTGGCAGCTTTCCTGGCCTTGGCTTGTCCGACCATTCCTTGCGAATTAATCCTCGGCTCTAACCGGCCATCGAGTCTGAGCCCATGTATATGCGAACGGACGCCTGCCAATCCTGCTGAGAAACTTACCAAAGAACGCGTCGAATATCCCGACCTATGTGCTCCATTTCTTGGTGATATCTCAGAGTTCGGATGTCCCGAGCCTGTACAGAGGTTAGCAGTTCATTTTTGGGAGAGGAAAGGGTGCGTACCATGATGGAAAAGTACAAGTTGTCGTCGCGCCATAAAATTAGAAGCGAAGGCCTCGCGAGCCTTCAAGGTGGAGGAAGTTGAGCGTAAATGATTACAGGACCTGTCGTATCTTCTCATCCACGACAGGGGAGGGACAGCTTTCGAGGCACCCTGGACACTGCTGGTGTGAATATACGATACAGAGATAGAGAAATAAATGAACGTACATATATTCACTGCTCTCATCCAACCTTCTCTTCGCCCACCATTCCGCTCGTCTATTGATCCATGCTTCGTGTCATTGGTCACTCTCCATCTATTTCATGCCAAGAACTTGAAATTGTCGGGCTTATGCGCGCACCGTGAGGATTCGCCGTGTGGGTACCAAGATTTCACTTGTGAACGAATGCCTGCGGTGCTTCAGCTTGGCTTGTCAACAAGTATCGATACAGCATCGACCATGGCAGCCCATTGAGACCTCCATCAAGATGAAACAAAAAGGAATATCGTGTGGAGTTGAATGTGAGAGACGAAGATGGGCAGCCTGGTGCTTGACGGCAGTCGCAAAGTCGAAGCGGAAAAGTGAAAGGAAAAGCACAGCCACATGAATATTATTTCTCTCTGACACCATTACCTAGGCTATGGACTTTTTGTTGCTCCCTTCGCTTCAGCCCATATTGTCAGCACAAGCAACCGTCCTTTCAAATACACGCGAGTCAATTGATTATACCACTCCACCGCTCGCAAGGTATGGACAAGTACGAACTACGTCCTCTTCAAGAATACTTTACCGACTGCGCCAGACGACCCTCTGTTCTCCGTAACAACACTTCCGATACCACTACGTCCCAGAACAGTCCTTGCCGGTTCTCGAGGATGTACATCTAATGAAGTCTCGTATCACGACCGCAACACATAGCGATCCCAGCTATTCATCATCGAGCGCAGTCTGTTGGTGCTTTTTCCTGGTGCTATTACCAGGTTTTCGGGAAAATGGCACGACGGGAACTCAATATAAAACAGGGATTTGTCCTTGGTCCTGCGGTCAATGCATACGGAGGGAGGTGCGTGCAGGATGGCATGTGCGGAGGGATGGATGTGCGGGAGGTCGCAGCGTGGCGCAGACGGTCGTCTTGCAGGAAGGAGGTCGTCATGTGGCTGTGGAGGCGGAACATCGTCAGGCGTTGTGCTCGTAGGTCTGGAGGACGCGGGTCGACTGGCCGGGAACCGTCGGGTTTATAGAGACAAGCATTTTTGCGGAAGACGCGTCAGGAGTCGGATTTGGACGGATGCCGGTGTTGTGAACCATGTCCCTACGTCTCTCCTCTTTGCACGATGCAAAAAGCCAGCACTGCCGTTCTATCAGCGAAAGCTCTCGTTTATGCCAGGCCGGAAGCGAATATTCCGACAACACCAGCGAGGTTGAGAGTCAGCACTCTCCTTCCGCAGGCGACGCTGAAACCGAGTGTTCACATTCAATCAGCGAAGCTAGCGAGAGTCATGTCAGGCGACATCTTCCACGACCTCTTAGGTCGCTACTTGCAAAAATGATTCCATGCTTGCCCTGTCTTTGGGCAGACTTTCATGACGACGACGACGTAGCCTCGATTTCCGCTTCCGATCCAATTTGGTCCCACCCCATATTCCCCGCGCGCCCGCTCCAGATACTTCGCCTGTCCTTATTGAACGATCTCGATTCAACAAAAGCAGAGCAGATGAATGATCCATGGCATTTCTTTAGGGAAATCGACGCTTTGAAACGGTATGTTCCTTAGCCAACGTTGTTCAAATGTGCCATCTAACCAGACTTCCGACTTACACAGAGAATCGAAGATGTTTTCAACCAGCGAATGAAGGTCAGGACTCAAGCTGCAATAGAGCGTGCGTGGCAGAAGGACGAAAATCGAAAACGCCTCCCCGCCAAAGGAGATAGGGCTACAAAGTATCGCTTCCGATCCAGACAATACGTCAACATTTATCACAGAAACGTGTTTCTGAAGTTGTAGTCCAAAATCTCAAGTTTGATGCTCCTTGAACTTGAGTGCTTGAAAGTTAGACCTCAGAGAGTGAGGCATTTCTGTAAAAATAATCGCAATAAAAGGCATTGTCCAGTACTGAATAAACGGTGCTACGATGCTGCTATTGGCTCATGTAACCTTGCGACTGTTTCCCTAGAGTCGAAGCGAGCTTGTTTATTAAGACTTAATTTTACCACGTTCAGAGAGTATTTGTGTGCTACAGCGTATCATTGTGTTCAAGGAATGCGACGTTTCTACGTTCCAGACGTAATCAGAGAAGGACAGGCACTGAACACTTCATGTTGCTATTGAAAGAGGGCGCCGACTTCTTTTTCGATCACGTATTACGGATAAAGCGTGCATGACCCTGCAGTGTAGATTAGAGACATGGGATTCAGGCGCCAAAGGTAAGAGCACACCATTTCGGAGTTTGTGGAGTTATTCAATCACATCGCCTGAAGATTCGTTGAGTGTCAACAACAACAACAACAACAACAAAATGTGAGATCTCACAGTCGTTCCCTGTTGGAGTTGCTAGATACTTCGTACCAATTTCAGGCTCTCGAATTGAGATCTAGCTAGTCCTAAATCCAATCTGGCGAGTCTCCGTGCAGGGGCCTTGACCGGAACTTCTTCCGTCTTCACTTCCTCTTTGAGCTTGGCATCTTCGACTGGAGTCGAGCATGGAGCTCTTCGTCCTTTTTCCGGTCTGTTCAATATCAACGGCCTTGATGCGTTCGTAATGATTCGCTTGAATGCCACAAAAGTTGAAGGTTCAGGGGGGAAGAAATGCAGAGCGAAGGAATGACTCACCTTTTCAATGCGTGTACTTCACGATAAAAGTCTCCAGATCATCCGACACAATCATCACGGGCATGGTGTTCGAAGGTGCCTTGGCGAAGATGTTTAGAGACCAGAGTGGATCGTCGGAAAACTTCTTGTAGTCGTCATCAAAGTCGACCTGTGCGCAAGGAACCCACGGAAGCGCCGAGATCTAGTCTTCTTGAGGCAGTCAACTGCGCCACACCGACTTGATCAGCTTCAGAGGATGAACGATCTTCGTCATAATCAGATCTGGCGGAGAGAGGTAGAGTTACTGCAGATGCGACGCTAACGCCATTATCACTGACAACCAGCGTAATGGATGAAGATCCGAGTATCTGAATAGCTTTTGTGTCATTAATGTGTCAGCATGCCGTAGCAAAGAAAGACAAAAAAATACCTCAAATGAAATGTCCAGAGGCAGAGTAAGAAGCATCAACAGTTTTTCTTGCCGTTTAAGATTCACGACGCGTCGAGGTTCTGCACACCTCTTCATGGTCATTCAAAGAGGCTATTTAAAAAAAAATTATGCACTGGACGTGAGGCGGAACCGATTTCGGCCGTAGCGAAGAAAATTAGACGCCGACCTTGAGAAGATTGGACTCTGCAGACTCTGAGCAGGGTAATCGTTGAGAAGGAACCCAAGAAACATGACGTCACCTGGACCAGAACCAAACAGACGCGTAATCGTTTCCATCGTTGCCTCCTAACCACACTAACCCCCGTTTTGTGCAGCATCTTTTTCATCTCTTCCTGATCTCTACTTTCTTCACCTTCTCCCTACGCATCAAGTGGCCCCACCTTACGTCAACACTACGAAAGCAACCAATGGACCGAGAACGACTCCGATAAGAAATGGCCTGGCGTCAGCATACCTGCATGGAATTCGGGGGTACACGCCAAAGGAAGAGAAGAGCCTGATGCAGGATTTATTTTTTAAGGAGATTGAGGTGGGCGTCTCTTCGAACACAGATCTCGACTATCTTGAATTGGGAGTCAGGACACTATTTGAGAGGTATCAGTGATACATGAGCTCGGTTTCATTGGTGACTTTGCCGACGAGGTCCTTGATCTGCCACTAATCGATAAGGTACTTCTCCCGTTACGCACATTTCCATCAACCGACTTTATGATCCCAGACTCGAGAGCCAATCCGGAGGTATGAATTGTATGAATGGGGACAGCTTTATGACAAGGTTGTCTGAACTGGAGTCTAAGGTATGTGAAAGTCCTCGGGTTTGCGAATGCAATGTGATCTGACTGGTGCTTGAAAGATTCCCTGTTTCATCACCACTTCATTATCAACTGCGACAGTGTACATGTGATCGGGAACAATCCGGTGAGCTGATCAACAGTGAACGTTGTATCTCAAACTAACGAGCCTACCTAGTTACTTTGAAGGACGGAGCACCCCGGGATTCGTCTTTCGGGATTATCGTTTCGCTCGCGTTGCGCCGATTTAACTGCTGCATCTGATGACATTCAGCAACGATACTTCCGCGGGGACCATGCATTGTGAACGATCTATTGGACCCACTGCTCCTCAGCATCTTCGAACCCACAAGTAAATCTTACATTATGCCTCCATCGTGAGGAGGATATGGTCCGTTAATCGACGTTGATCACGATATCATCCCCAAAACTGTGGCGGCACATCGAGGCTATAATCTCAAGTTTTACAGCCAGCTTGCATCGATTGACATAGCGCGTACCCACTCACAGTCGACTCATGGCTGGCCTTCCCACCACTGAAATTGACTGGCCCCTGCTCCTTGAACCGATAACCTACTGTTCCTCCCACTGGTGGCTACTCTCTATCCACGGCAACACCGATTCCGACTTTGACATTTCCACGCGCTATATTTTTCCCGATCTCGAACGCTTGTTCATTATACGTCGTTTCATCGTGCAACCGTTTTTCAGAGCGGAAATCTGTAGGGAACTCATAGAGGGCTCTCGAGCGTACGTTTGCAGTACCCTCGATCCTTCATCTCCTACCTCGGCTGCAGGCTATCGAGACGCTGAATCTAGAGCAGTTCAGAGAACAATATCCTATGGAATGCGAGACAGCTTACAATGGGATCGCCGTCGTTGGTGAACCTATCGATTTATGGCAGCGTTGGACCGAACCGGAGCTTTCGATGGCTTATAATCTTTGATAATGGATTGCCGAACATCCTTCTCCCAAGCTACTGCGAAACAACAACAATCCAACTCGTTCATTCACAACCAGAGGCTCGTGTTTCTATCCTTAGCATGCTCAAGAAGAGGGAGGGACGAGATGCTGACGACGTGTGCATGTGAGCGTCCGATAATATGGTATGCGGATATTGTTCATGGATGTCCGGTTTTGATAGTGAACGTACAGGCTATTTCGCCAAACACAAGATGATCCTGCTGAATTTATTACCACGTCTGCCGAGTCCATTGTTCAGAGGTAACGAGCTGGTGGATATCGGTATGAGCCTTGTCAGATCCACTACTATCTTCATCTGATTTTGACCTCGGTAGCGTCTTATCACTATATGCTGTAACACACAACTCGTTCCAATCAGTAAGGGCATTCCCGTAGGACGAGCCTGGAGCGCCGTATCTTTACCAATCCAATAACGCGGTTTTCTGCTCTGTGTAGACTATTCACTGTTTCAATAGAACACTGGCTCATTTTTCGTTGACCATGGCGGGATAACCCGAGCTGACTCTGAAGGGACTTTCGCTACGCTCGAGACGAATGCTAAGGGTAGCATTAATGAGGAATTCCGAATAGGGAAGGGCCCAAAGCACCCGACAACTACTTAGGCACCGTGACTGTTGACACAGTTCTCTTTGGACACCGAACAGGTGTACACCACTCACTCTCCTGACTTGTCCCCAGTTTCCAAGCCAACATTCCCGATCTGAGCTCCTTGTGGTGCAACATTTACGAGCTCGAGGGAAGACTTGTACCAGGTTGTTTACACGTAACAGCCTGGAGGAGCAGAGCATTCGAGCTGTCACTTGCGGTTCCTGAAGGCAAACACCTTTTCGTTTGGGATTCCCTTCACTTTCTGAGCCAGACAATAGTACGTATCATTTGTCCATAGTATTTCAAGTACTCGTTACAATAACATGGACTCTAACTAGGTCATATACCAAAGTTACGCTTTGCAGCGACGCCATGGAGTCAAGGAGTCGAAGGGTAAGTCAGTCGGCAAGCAAGCAGGAGGGAAATGGCTAACATGGTTTCAGTATCTCTTGCGTCTTCCCAAAGTCACCATCTCTGCCTTCACTGAGACGGGCCAAGAGGAATCATCGATCATCGTTCCATTGCAACGAGCGTACATCGGTAGAAATCCCGTGATATCATCCCGCCTTGCTGACACTCCCTGCGCTACCCTCGGCATTCAGGGCCTCTTGGATAAACTCAACACCACACTCAGAACGTCATACAGCCTGGACAATATATTCCTCTTCTTCCTTCTTGAAGACTGTATCACAAACGGCTATGACTTTGGCATGGCATATGGCTGCCTTCGCGGAATATGGTACACCGACGACTGGAGCACCATACAAGATGTACTTTGCGAACGGGAAGAGGAGGACCGGGACCGACGAGAAGTCCTCATTGGTAACCGGATCGTCAATGCATATTTGCAACCTCGACGTGTCTGGGATCTGTATAGCAATCGGGTGGTACCATGGTGGATCACGAACACTGATCACAAATACCGGTGGCCTTGGCCGATATCGCACGCGTGGATGGACGAGAAGGATCGCTCTGTTATTTGGACGCCCATCAACGGAAAGGAATGGCCCGTTCCCATCCCAAACGATGTCGACCTCAACCTGATCCGCATCGAGATGCTCAATCTCGGGCTGGAGTATGCATGGTTGGACGTTCTCTGTTTGAGACAGGTGGGCGGATGGTGGGAGGACTTGCGCATAGAGGAGTGGAAGCTGGACGTGCCCACCATCGGAGCAGTGTATCGATTCACCAGTGCGGTGTGTTACTTGAGTGGGCTGGGTCGGCCTTTGACATTGAAGGAGGGTGACTTGGAGAGTGATCGATCTTGGTTTAGACGTGCGTGGACAATGCAGGAGGCTGGTGAGGAGAAGTACAGGGTGATTGCCGGGGACACACCGGATGGACCACTGCATGCCAAGCATAAGGACGGGAAGTATGCGACTGAGCTGCTGACAAGGTTTCACAAGCAGCTGCAGTCTACACATCAAGTGGCATTTTTGGCGTTTAGGGCGCTGGAGGAGATGCAGCATCGGGTGTCGACGAACCCAGTGGACAAGATTGCAGGACTGGCATTTCTGATGGTGCCCGACACGATACCCGCATACTACGAGAGTGCGACTCTCGAGGACGCATGGGCAGCACTTGTGGATTCGATGAATACGTATTGTCGGGGGGAGTTGTTCTTCTTGTGTCCTGAACCGGGAGATAGAGGCCCAAAATGGAGGCCGTCGTGGGACCAGGTTATGATGAAGCCTCTGCTTGAATATCATAAAGACCCCGATGGTATCTTTCAATTTGTTGATCGGGATGAGACAGGAGATGAAGACTGGTGTGACGCGGAGTGCATTGACGGGTTAGTGCGGGGGTTGACTGTTGTGGAAGGGGGTGATCGACATGGAGAGTTTATTGTTGAATGCGATGATGGGATAGCGCAATTCAAGATCACCGCTGCGCACACGTACCCGATACCTGAAGACACTTACACACTGATTTATGGCTGCAACCTTCGTATGAATTCATACGTTATTGGACGAAGCCTGCCAGGGAGGAAGTTTGAGAAAGTGTCGGTGCTGGAAATGTCCGATGATGAATCGAACAGGTTACGGCGGATTACTGAAAAACGTCGATGGATCCTTATTTGAGCGACTGCACATTGCGTAGTAGCTCTTGTTAAACTCGAGTAGCTACTAGCTATGTTTTAACGAATACTTGCACCCTGGCGATGTAAACTCAGGCTCGACGACCACGTTCCACATCACCGTCACATGCTTGATAACCAGTATCTGTTGCATTGAAAGTTCGCCGATAATCAACCATGAGCTTGCTATATTCCCTGGATAGAAACACCATTACTGTCTAGTCGCCTTCATCGTCATCCCAGGCGAGAGCAACTCGGTGAATTATCGAGTGATCCTTGCTGCTTCTTCCACCGCTGAACACTTCGCTTCTCATCCATGAAATATGTATACGCCCTCCGCAAATCCTCCACGCCAACCTGATCTGCCTTTCGCTTCCGAGCCAGCATCTGCGTGCATGAAATCAGGCTGAGCGAGTACCGCAGCGTCGTTTGCACAGCCATGGACGTAAAGACACTCGCAGCGTCCACTTTAAGGGCGACATCCTCTACTTGGCACCTGTGTTCTCGTCAGACACCTGCGTGCAAAAGGTATCTTGGAATTTTGTACCGCATTGTATGATTTGCTCGATGTTATCTTCGCTGTACAGTTTAGTATTGACGATGAGGACGCGGTCAAGAAGGACGAAGGGTAAGCCATGAGGACTGCGGAAGATTGTCCCTCGAATACGAGCCACACCTCGCGCCATTCCGCAACCTTGGTGTTGATCTGATTCCGTAGCTCTGGCTTGATTTCACCCGTGTCGCCTGCGAACAAAGCTAGGAAAGCCTGCATCCTACTATTGATGACATCTATATCGTGCAAAGGCACCGAATGTACGACCTCCTTCCATTTCTGTATTTCATCTTCGGGCCATTGAACGATTTTATTCTACGAACCGTTAGTTACTCTGACGATCTTGCCGAAAAGATAGAACATACATCAGCACCCATAGAATCATAATCTCTCGACAGTGCGAATGGACAACCCAGTGTAGTGATTTTACCAGACGTCTGGCTGGACGTTTCCCGCTAGCACTTTCTCCTTCGAGAGAGCGTTAATTATATTTGTCCCTAAGTCATAGATAATCTCGATGTCGGTAATTTTGATAGTCAGTTTTCCGGTTTTTGTAGCCTAGAAATTGATGTATGTCAGTGCGAAAACATTATTAACAGAAAGTTTCGTGCATACTCTAGTCGAACTCCGGTCAATTTGAATCTCGACTACCTCGCTTTCGATGAGTTCTGTGTCTTCCTTGATGCGTATACCAATACTCCTTCAGAACGCCCGCGTCAATGCCTCGTTCTTTGACATTGAAAGCGAGAATACTTCGCTGGCGGCAATCATGGCAAAGGGTGCGTCTGTACCCAGCGTCTGCACCACACCTGTGTCGCGTTTTCAAGACAAAGCAAGTGCGAGAAGGTAGTAGACACGTACGTAATGCAATAGTGGTCTTTCCTCTTGACGGAGGCCCAGCAAGTAACATCGCTCATCCTGCTATCCGACCTTCCTGGCCGTGACTTGTCCGACCATTCCCTGTGAATGAATCCTCTGCTCTAACTGGCCGTCGAGTCACAGCCCGTGGATATGCGAATGGGCGCCTGCAAATCCTGCTGAGAATTTTTCCAAAGAACGCGTCGAATATTCCGACCTATGCGCTCCATTTCGGTGATATCCCGGAGTTCGGACACCCCTGCCGTGCCTGTACAGAGGTGAGCAGTTCATTTTGGGAAAGGGAAGAGTGCATACCATGATGGAAAAGTACAAGTTTCCGTCGCGTCGTAGATGTAGAAGCCAAGGCTTCGCGAGCCTTCAAGGTGGAGGAAGTCGAGCGAGCAAATGCAGCAGTCCGGCCGATCACAAGAGTATTTTTTCCGAGTCTACTAGGACTTATCGTATCTCCTCGTCCGTAAGAGACCACGGAAATGTATTTTGAGGCTCTCTGAATAATGCTAGCATGAATTTACAATCTAGAGATAGAGAAATACACGAACGTTTGCATGCATCATACATCCTCTCTTTCCAGCCTTCTCTTTAAAGTTCGCCATTCCGCCCACCTATTGATTCATGCTGGTCACTCCCCAACGATCTCATGCTAAGACAGAACTTGAAGTCGTAATGTTGCACGCTGTGAGGATTCGCCGTGTCGTTAGTAACCAAGATTTCACCTGGAATGCTTCAGCTTGGCTCGTCAACAGGTATCGATACAATGCCGTACTATGACAGCCCATTGCGAGCTCCATCAATAGAGAGCGGGAAGGAATATCATGTGGAGTTAGATACACAAAATAAAGATAGGCAGCCTTTTGCAGCAGTCGCAAAGTCGACACCGGTCCGCGATATAGTGGGGAGGAGAAAGGGAAAGCACAGCCACATGCCTATCACTACTACTCTGTAACCATCACTTAGGCTCTGTACTTTTCGTTGCTCCCTTCGCTTCGACTCATATCGCTAGCTTGAGCACTCGTTCCACTCAAGAACACCATATCTCCAGTCCGGTATCTCCAGTGGAACTTGGCGAGTCGATAGTCGATCGATTATACCGCACCACCTAGTCGCCAGGCTCGCAGTACGGACAATGGAGGAACCCACGAACTACGTCTTCTTCCAGAATACTCTACCGAACGCACCAGGAGACGTTCCATATTCCGTATCGATTCCACTGCTACACTAAAGGATCCCGTCCCAGAACAGTCCTTACCAGTTTTCGAGGACGTCCATCTGAGGTCTGGTATCGCAGCCGCGACGAGCACGGAAGTAGTCGTACCAGCTATTCGCCTTCAAGCGCAGACCGCCAAATCTGAGAGTTCAACGAGCTACAGAAGGCAGGCAAATTTTTCGTTCGCCGTCGTCTGCTGGTGCTTTCTCTTGGGTATGTACTACCAATGAATACTGTTTTTCATCCTAAGGTTGAACGTTTTCAGGGGGCTGAAACGATGGCACAACGGTCCATTGATCCCTTTCGGTCAAGAGTCTTACCACGTCGCTCTCTCCTCAATGTCACTTAACGGCGCGTTAATGAGGAGTCTAGATCACCTGTGCCGCTGTTTCCTTACTCTTCGTTTTCAATTGTACCGTGAGTGTGCCCTCCTACAATGGATATGGGTACTCAATTTATAACAGGGATTTGTCCTTGGTTCTGTGGCCAATGTATACCTCGATGGCGGTTCGCAGAGGGTGCGGGTGGTCGAAAGGATGATCGTCCTGCGGGAAGGAGGTCGTCTATGAGGGAGGTCGTGGGGGCGGAACAGCTCGCAGGGTGTGCCGTCGTGAGAGAAGGCAGGCCGACAGGCCAGAAACCGTTGAGCTCATAGGCTCTCAGTACCAGTTTCGTCCCAATGCCGACCCTGATCGTTTCACCATACCGTGCATGTCTGTACCGGTCCCACCAAATACCCCAAGCCCTTATTCGCAGACCTATCTCTCTCTCCCGTGCACGATGCACGGAGCCAGCACTGCCATTCCATCAGCGAATGTTCTCATCCAGCATGTGATGCTGGAAGTGAACATTTCGACAGCGAGGTTCAGAGTCCGCACTCTCGTTTATATACTCGTTCCGCAGGTGATTCTAAAACCTATCAGCCAAGTCAGCGAGAGATGCCCCCAATGCGTGGTCGCTATTTGCTTCCACGTTTACTCTGTCTTCGGACAGCCTTTCATGACGACGACGATGACGTAGCCTCGATTTCCTCTTCAGACCGGGATTTGGTTGCTATTCCGCGCGCGCCCTCCAGACATGTCGTATTGGACGATCGGGTCAATAAAAGCCGAGCAGATCAATGATCCTTGGGACCTCTTGAAGGAAATCGACACTTTGAAAAGATATGCTCCTTGGCTAACGTCGTTCAAATGCGCCAACGGACCCCGGGCTTGTAGAATCGAAGATGATTTCAAAGAGCGAATGAAGGCCAAAACTGAAGCTGCAATAGAGCATGCGCAGCAGAAAGACGAAGCCTTCTATGTTCAACTGCAATCGAAAATGGCAAAAACTGTCTCCTTGCGAGAGGAAACAGGGGTACGAAGCATCGTGTATCGCGGGCAGGTTGGGTTGTACGTATATCGAGTCCATCAAGGTACGTGCGACGACTCGGCGACACCACCTCCCACTAATATTGCAACTTAGAGCGTACCGTCGAAGCGGTCCGTTTTACTTCACATTCATGTAACATATCATCAAACGTCCCGTTCAGCTACATCATAAGCTTGGAGGACAAGGTAGAAAAGATGGACAACCTTCTTCACAAGGTATCTACCAAGGTTCTTCAATGTGATGGAAAAATATCAACTGACTCTCGCAGATCCCACCCCCGAAAGCGGATTCGAAGGAGGAACTCGAGGCTGTTCAGATGCCTCTCGTATGTTACCTGCCTTGATACACTCCCTGAGTCTCGAAGAACACAATGACCATGCATTGAAGGAAATCTTGTGGAATTCGAAGAATACGTCCTGGGCTATCGGTATCATGGGGAGTCAAGCTCTCTTCAATTGATAATCCAAGCAGGATGTCAAAGCGTGGCGGGAACACTGTTCAATATCACGAGTTTCACTTCATTCCGACTTGAGTTTTGGGAAGTCTGTGAAATCATCCCCACCGCAGGGCAGATTTCCGCTCGCGGATATTATGCCGACGCTCATCGACGCATACTTCATGTACCTGAATAACTTTCTTCCCGTCCTCCACTGGCCGACGTTTGATAAATCCTTGAAGGAGGGGCTACACTACAGAAAATACCAGCTCGGGAGAGTCGTTCTGGCCGTCCATGCACTCGGATCCAAATACGTATATGTCCCCCGGGTCCTCATCGAAGGCGAGCTGTCAAAGTCGTCATCAAGTGGGTGGATGAGGTTAAATCAGGTTACAGACGACGTCGCTCATTTCCTTCCTTGGATCCTCCAAATCTTGACGCTCAATTCTGCTGTGTAAGCCTGATATTTCTTCCTCTTTATACAAGCTTTTGATGGAAATCACAGCTTCTCTCCGAATTTTCCTTGGGTTTCTCAGCATCGCAACAATCCTGGACATTGGCGGGCATTGGTCTACTAATCGCGCAAGATGCAAGGGCTCACCGAAAGAAGACAACATGTAACAGTCCCGTAACGAATACAGTGGAAGCTGAACAATGGAGACGCGTATTCTGGTACGCCATACATTCGTCTTTCGGCCTATGTTTACATATTGGGTCAGATGTCTTTTAGGTATCGACATCACCCTTGGCTGGGCACTGGGTCGAGCGTGTGCCATTTGCGATGAGGAGTGCGTATGTTCTCCCTCCTTACTGAGGCTTGAGCTGATTCGTCCTCTAGTATTGAAATTGACGTACTCACTGAATGTGACGATGAGTATTGGGAACATCCAGACCACAAGCAACCTCTCGGCAAACCGTCAACCGTGTCGTTCTTGAATTTTACCTCTGGCACGGCTGATTATGGCATGCATGCGTACTATCGTACGTCTTCCGGCTTTGCTCTCTCGCATAATCCATCCTCAGTTCATTAACTGTTTTTGTAGAGATGAGAAAGATGCTGCACGAAATGGGGTAGCGTGGTTAGGAGGAAACAAATCGACGATCAAGGCGCGTGGTTCAGGTTATGTTATGCTTCTTGACTTCCTTCTGAACGATTACATTGTACTATCGTACGTCTTCCGTCTTTGCTCCCTATCTTTCTAAAGTTTTGTTCATCGCCCCAATAGTCCTGGCGATTGATTCTCGATACAATCAGTCAGCGACATCAAAGCGTTATCTCAAGAAGCATGTCCGCGGCTTATCTCAAGTTCATTTCTTACTCGGCCGCCATGATATCATCCAGAAAATCAAAACCACCCACCTCCAGGTTTGCAACATGACGAATTTTGGGGCGTCACCAGTACTATGGTACCGAGGTCCACCTCGCGTCCATTGAGCACGCTGTTTACTCGGCCCTCGAAACCACGCAGAATCTTACATCCCTTTCCATGTCTCGTTTGGCACTCAATCATTCTTTGGTCCAAGCGATAGCCTTGCTCCCCAGCTTCGAACCATGAAACACTCCACAGAGGGATCCATGATACCTTTTTTCTCCCCACCTCAGTAGATCTTGAGCAGAACTGAAAAACTTGTGTTGTCAATTACTCCGCACGGACTCCCAGTCTTGCAGTTTCTTGATTTCTGGATGAATTCTATGAAGATCTTGTTCATATTTTATCCAGTTGGATTTGCGCAAGATCCATTCTCAAATATCTGCGCAAAGGAGCGAGTGTCTCTTCCGTCTTGCTTGCGCACCCCTTTACATCGTAATAGATATGCTGTTCACGTCGCCTTCGTCGGTCCCTCGTTTCTTGACCCATCTTTAACTGGATTTTCGCGAACCCATCTTAGATGAGGAGGTGTACATGCTCACGCATGCGCTGCGGGATTATGCGATGGAAGTTCTTGTGTTGGATGGGATATTCGGAGGATACCCTCCCATCATTGAGGTCATCGCAGCAAATCTGCCAGATTTGCTGGTACTGACTCTCTTCCTCCGCGGTGGCTTGAATCAGAGCGCTAGTACTCATTGCATGTGGCCTAAACCAATGTGAACGTACGTGCCTTACTTTGCTCAGTTCACACGGCTCAGACACTTCGAATGAAATTGCCAATACTTTTGTGACGAGGTTATAACGCCGTGGTCGATGCTTCTACTAGAATGATCAGGATGGCTTCGTGCAGCCATATCTGGGCTACGAGTCGCATGACTACTACGAAGAGATAGGGCATGCTCTGTACGGAGCTTCAGTGTTCAAGGCCTACTGCCGGGCGTCAGACCTGAGGGTGGTGTATCGCCTTGATTTAGCTGTGCATTGCTGGTGAGTCGGAGATTCTGGTCCCACCCCAGACACGACGTCAAACGTCCTCGATAGAGTCATTCCGACGCCTGAGTGGAGCCCTCAGATGGATGCGGATTGTTGGGAAGACTCCTGCGGGTGTCGGTAATTTACTCTGTGGTGCAATTTTTTCTGTCTCTAGGCCGGTGTTGGCTTTTACATTGCAAGCCACGAGCCCCCGATCTTGGGATAATGTATACTTACACAAGTTTATTCAAATGATTCAGTTTCTGACTTTTATGGAGGAGCTCACAGCTCGAATGGATGATTATTAGTCTCGTATCTTAAGTACGTTCTGTGTAGAATTATGGCAAGTCTTTTCGTTGGCAACGACGGGATAACCTGAGGTAACTTTTGCGACGCTCGATACAAACGCTAAGGATAGCGTTTATTTAAATGAACAGGGAAGCGCCCATAGCACCTGACAACTGCTGCCAAATGACAGGCGCCGTGGCTGTTAAAAAGATTCAAGCGGTGAATTGCAGTGCTTCAAGGCAAACACCTTCTCCCTTCATACTCCCTTCACCTTCTGAGCCAGGAGACAGTATGTATCATTTATTGCTTTCATTTCGAGTACTCGTTACGATGACAAGAATACCATCTAGGGTCACATAGCAGTTTGCGGCGGCGTGACGAACGATGAGGGTAAGTCAGTCGGCAGGCAAGCAGGAGGGAATTAATAACATATTTTCAGTATCCCAAGGTCACCATCTCTGCCTTCACTGAGACGGGCCATGAGGAATCGTCGATCATCGTTCCATTGCAACGAGCGTACACCGGTAGAAAGCCTGTGATATCATCCCGCGTTGCTGATACTCCCTGCGCTACCCTCGGCATTCAGGGCCTCTTGGATCAACTCAACACCGCACTCGGAACATCATACAGCCTGGACAATCCATCCCTCTCCTCCCTTCTTGAAGGCTGTATCACAAACAACTACGACTTTGGCATGGCATATAGCCGCCTTCGCGGAATATGGTACACCGACAACTGGGGCACTATACGAGATGCACTTTGCAGATGGAAAGAGGAAGACCGGGAGACACGACGAGAAGCACTCGTTGGTAACCGGATCGTCGATACATTGTTGCCGCCTCGACGTGTCTGGGATCTGTATAGCAATCGGGTGGTGCCATATTGGTGTTGGTGTTGGTGTTGGTGTTGTTGGATGATAGACATTGATTGGAATGCCCTGTGGCCTCAGCCGATATCGCATGCGTGGATGGACGAGAAGGATCGCGCCGTTGTGTGGACGCCCATCAATGGATGCGAATGGCCTGTTCCCATCCCAAAAGATGCCAACCTCAACCTGATCCGCATCGAGATGCTCAATCTCGGAGCGGAGTACGCATGGTTGGATGTTCTTTGTTTGAGACAGGTGGGCGGACCAGGGGAGGACTTGCGTGCAGAGGAATGGAAGGTGGATGTGCCCACTATCGGAGCAGTGTATCAAAACAGGGATGTGGTGTGTTACTTGAGTGGGCTGGGCCGGCCTTTGACGTTGAAGGAGGGCGACCTGGAGAGTGATCGGTCTTGGTTTAGGCGTGCTTGGACACTCCAGGAGGTTGGGTACGAGAGGGTGATTGCCGGGGACACGTGGGATGGACCACTGCATGCCAAGTGTGAGGGCGGAAAGTACGAGACTGAGCTGCTCACCAGGTTTCACAAGCAGCTGCAGTCTACGTATCGAATGTGGGAGGTGCGTGAGGCACTGGAGGAGATGCGGAAACGGGTGTCGACGATCTCAGTGGACAAGATTGCGGGACTGGCATTTATTCTAGGGTCCGAATCGATACCCGCATACTACGAAAGCGCGTCTCTCGGGGAGGCATGGACAGCACTCGTGAATTCAATGGATGCATATGGTCGGGCGGAGTTGTTCCTCTTGTGTCCTGAGCCGGGAGATAGAGGCCCAAAATGGAGGCCGTCGTGGGACCAGGTTATGATGAAGCCTCTGCTTGCGTATGATTTTGATCCTGATGGTGCCTTTCAATTTGTCGATCGGCATGAGACAGGGGATGAAGACTGGTGTGACGCAGAGTGCATTGAAGGGTTAGTGCGGGGGTTGGCTGTTGTGGAAGGGGGTCATCGACGCAGAAAGTTGATTGTTAAAGGCGAGGGTGGGAAAAAACATAGATTCAAGATCACCGCTGCGCACACGTATCCGATACCTGAAGACACTTACACACTGATTCATGGCTGCAACATTGATAATTCATGGGTTGTTGGGCGAAGCCTGCCAGGGGGAAAGTTTGAGAAAGTGTCGGTGCTGAATATTTCTGATAAAGAACAGCACCGGTTAGAGGCTCTGCGTTTTACTAAAAAGCGTCGATATATTCTTATTTGAGTGACTACACATTGCGTAGTAGCTCTTGTTACCTCCAGTAGCTATATGTTTCAACGAATACTTGCACTCTGGGAATGTAAACTCTGGCTCGACGGCCATGTTCCACATCACCGTGACACACTTGATTTTGCGCTTGATAACCAATATCTGTTGCGTTGAAGGTTTGCCGATAATCAACCACGAGCTTGCTATCTTCCCTGGGTAGATGCGCCATTACTGTCTAGTCGCCTTCATCATCGTCCCGGGCGAGAGCAACTTGGGGAATTATCGAATGATCCTTGCTGCTTCTTCAATCTGTGAGCGATTCGCTTCCCATCCATAAAATACGTATACGTCCGCCTCAAATCCTCCATGCCCACTTGATCTGCCTTTCGCTTCCGAGCCAGCGTCTGCGCACGTGAAATCAGGTTGACCAAGTACCGCGGTGTCGTTTGCATGGCCATGGGTGTAAGGACTTGTAGCGTCCACTATAAGGGCGACATCCTCTGCTTGGCACCTGTGCCCTCGTCAGACACCTGCATGCAAAAGGTATCTTGGAGTTCCGTACCGCATCGTATGATTTGCTTGATGTTATCTTCGCTGTACAGTTTAGTGCTGACCACGAGGACGCGATCAAGAAGGTTAAAGGGTAATCCATGAGGACTGCAGAAGATTGTCCTTCGAAAACGAGCCATGCCTCGACTAGAAGCCAAAATGACCAAAGGAGCCAGATCATTTTCCAAGGCGTGGTTCAGGAGCGAAAGCCCTTCAGTGTCGGACATGTGAACTGCATCGATGAAGAGGACCTGTATGATTCTCTCATTAGCGCACACCTTTTGATTCAAGAAGCACACGTACACCAGGAATGATCTCGGCCCTGCCCTCCTCGCGCCATTCCGCAACCTTGGTGTTGATCTAGTTCCGTCGCTCTGGCTTGATTTCACCCATGTCGCCAGCGAACAGGGCCAGAAAACTCTGAGTTCTACATCTATCTCGTGCAAAGACACCGTATGCATGACCTCCCCCCATTTCTGTATTTCATCTTCCGGGCTTTCAACACATTCAGTCTACAAATTGACAGTCAGTCTAACGATCTCGCTGAAGAAATGGAACATACATCAGCACCTGTAGCATCATGATCTCTCGACTAAATAACCGAGTTTAGTGATTTTACCTGATGTCTTGTCGATGGTAATGAGACCTCCTGCTAGGGCTTTCTCCTTTGATAGAGCGTCAATCATTTTGTCATACATAGTCTCAATGTCAGTTGTTTTGATAGTCAGTTTTCCGGTTTTGTAGCCTGGAAAGTGATATCTGTCAGCACTGAAACTTTATTAATAGAAAGTTCGTGCGTACTCCAGTCAGATTCTGGTCAGTTTGGATCTCGATGACCCCTCCTGCGACGAGTTCTGTCTCTTCATTGATGCATACGCCAATGCTCCGTCTCTAACATGGACAGCGAGAATATGCCGCTAGTAGTAGTAGCGGCAATCTTGGTGAAGGGAACATCTGGATGCAGCGTCTGCGCCATACCTATGTCGCGTATTCAAGGCAAAGAAAGTATCAGAAGGCATTAGAGACGCACCCAATGCAATAGCAGTCTTTCCCGTCGATGGGGTTCCAGCAAATGACGTCGCTCGTCCAGCTATCCGACCTTCCTGCACCATCTTGGGAATCATACCAGCATCATTCCTCCTGGGGTTGGCCTGCACAAACATTCCCTGCGAATTATCTCTTGGCTCTAACCGGTCGTCGAGTCCCAGTATGTGGCTATGCGAATGATGCCTGCAAATTTTGGTCAGAACTTTCCCAAACAACGCGTCGAATATCCTGACCTATGCGCTCCATCTTGGTGATATCTCGGAGTTCGGACGTCCCTGTCGTGATTTGGGTTTCCTGTACTGAGGTGAGCAGTTCCGCTCATGATCGCCATGTCGAAGCCAGTATAACAAGGCTTCGCGAGCCCTAAGGGCAGAAAAAGTCGAGCGAACAAAAGCACAACGGTCTAGCCGATTAGCACAGGACCTGTCATGTCTCTTCATCCGTAGCAGGACGGAGGAATGATTTTCGAGGCTCCCTGCATAGTGCTGGCGTGAATGTACAGTACAGAGATACATAGAGAGATAAACGAACGTTCGCATGGCCCATACTTCCTCACTGCTCCTATCCAGCCTTCTCTTTCGCCCATCTATTAATCCATGCTTCGCACCGCTGGTCGCTCTCCGTCTACCTCATGCTAAGGCAGAACTCGAAGACCTCGTGCTTATGCGCGGACCATGAGGATTTGTCGTATCGTTACCAAGTTTTCACCTGGGAACGAATGCTTCAGCTTTGGCTCGTGGTATTGATGTAACGCCATACCATGACAGCCTATTGAGCGCTCCATCAACCGGAGGAAGGAAGGAATATCATCTGGAGTTGGATGTAGAAGACGAAGATAGGCATCGCAAAGTAGGCACCGGTCCGTGAAAGTACAGCCACGTGAATTTCACTTCTCTCTGTAACCATTACCTGTACTTTTCGTTGCTAGCTTCGCTTCGAATCATATTGCCAGCTTGAGCACTCGTCCATTATTCCAGTACACCATATCCCCAGTGCAGTATCTCTGGTGGATGAGGAAGCCTGTTGATCTTGGCGAGTCGATCAGATTATACCGCACCATCTGGTTGCCAAGCTCGCAAGATCTCTACTAGCACGGTCTAAACACTTTACCGAACGCGCCAGGAGACCTTCCATCCTGCGTAGCGATTTCACTGATTACCTTCGAGGATCTCGTCCCAGAACAATCTTTGCCTTCTCGAGGATATCCATCTGAAGTCTCGTATCGCGACAGCAATGAGCACGGGAGTAGCCATGCCAGTCATCCACCATTGAGCAGATCGTCGAATTCGAAGTGTCAAAGAGCTGCAGGGCAAAAATTTCTTTCGCCGCCGTCTGTCGGTGCCTTTTCTTGGGCATGTACTACCAATGGATGCTGCTCTTCATCGAAAGGCTGAACATTTTCAGAGGGGTGGAACGATGGTACGATGTTCCATTGATCGCTTTCATTCAAGAGTCATACCACGTCGGTCTCTCCTCAATGTCACTCAACGACGCGTTGAATGAAGAGTATAAATCACCTTTGCCACCATTTCCTTACTCTTCGTTTCCAATTGCATTGTGAGTGTGCCCGTCTACTACGGCTATGGATACTCAATTTACAGGTAAATATCTCGGAGAACATGCCATTTTCCGTACGCTTACTCTCGTTTATTTAGAACGCTCAAGGTAACAGCCTCGTTGGCAGTTGAGAGGAGTATAAAATGACCAAAATCGACATGTTCTATGCTGCATATCGTGAACATTCTAAAGTCATCGGTGGTGGGACCTACACTCATTAACCTCTCAGGTGTTGGTGTGTTCGTTTCTCCTTTAGTTGCGACCCACTTTGCGTGTGATCGTCGCTGTTCGTAATCACTTCATCATCTCCGCCGGTATTGCGGTCTCAAGCTCCGTCCTCCCCGTATTGGTGTTTCGCTTCAAGACGCAGGAGGGTGAGCTGCCATGGTCCATCATTTGAAACAGAAACTGATCGTATCGCCAGTTCTTCTCATAGATGCGGGTCAGGCGCCTGGGGAATCCGATGCCGCAGGATCCTGGGGCGTTAACTTGTACAGCTCGATCCTCAACATCAAAGCCATACGTCTCCTTGCCGTTTTTACCCTCATCAATATCGGCACCGAAGTTACTTAGGGTGGTTGGTGCATTCCCGCGCGGGATCTTCTAGTGCTCACATGGTTCTATCAGGTTGGATTGTTACGTTTATCATCAATGAAAGAGAAGGTGAAAAGAGTGCGGGATACGTCTCATCTGGTTTCTTCGATGGTGAGCAACGCTGCTACGGTTTTGGTTGGAATTTTGTCAAGTGTGTTGCTCATTTTAGGACTGACTCCGGGCCGACTATGTCAACAAGAAGGTGCGTACTTTGTAGCCCTAGTCGCCGAAATACTAGACTCAAGTTTCTTGACCAGGTCGGAGCGTAACGTGTTGTCTTTGTATACACTACTCGCCACAGCGTAAGTCATGCCAAGTATTGTGATCCATTCATACTCTATGCTAACTATACAACAGACTGGAACTAAGCGTGCGGTTGTTTCTTCCATCATCGAAAGCGGAGTTGCAGTAAGCACATTTTGCATTCGATACTGTTCATCTAAACGTGTTCCTCGATCTCTTTCGTCGGTTTGCTCCTGGGTCCCATGTTCCCGATACTTGTCGGCCACGTGGCACGGATCCTACCTCCGTGGTTGCTCACTGAAATTGTCGGGTGGATCACCGGAATTGATAGTTCGGAATTGGCGACCATGACTTTCATAACAAGTCTATTGTCATCTCGCTATGGACAGCTGTTGTAAGTAGCTCCAAGAAGTCTCTGGTGCCAACTGAAATTGTATTTAGAGCCGTGTCGATGATGTCCGCCCTGGCGGGCCTCGGTGCTTGTACCCTGGGCACGACGCGTAGACAGCGGTACAGGAACAGCAAAGGTGCACTAGGGTCCCCATAGAACATAGACGAGTTGTTTGATTTTTTAGACTTTTGTATATCACATCCGGAACGTAATGCTACATCTGATTTTGAGGGACAGTCCAATAGCGTCCCAAGCACGAAACTTCTGGCATAAAAAACCGGCATCGTGATTATTTCATAGCGTAGTCTAGTATTAGAACGAGGACATTATCATATATCTATGGTACTCTCGTTAATTTGGACTCCAGAGCCTCGTCATGGAATAATAGAATCCAAAAGTATCAAGCGTTGAAAATTTATGTTTCAATCTATGATGAAACGATCAGGATTGGCGGGGAGAAGTACTCTGAAAGATACCCACAGGTGCAGGAACACTGGACGTCTCTGTGTGTGAGCCTGTTCGGGCACAGGCTCGATTGGAATTTCAGCTTTGAATTTGAACTTTTGCATGGGTATCTTCGACTGGAGTCGTGCGTGGGGCTCTTCGTCCTTTTGCCGGGTCTGTTCAACATCAGCTTGAATTTTGGCCTCGATGCGTTCGTAACAATAATCCGCTTTCAATTCTACCAAAGTCGAAGGTTCAAGGGGATGATGCATGCAGAGCGGAGGAACGACCCACCTTCTCAGGACGTCGACTTCACGATAAAAGTCCCATTAGTCGTTGATTCAAGTTAGACTCCAGATCATCCGACACGATCATGATGTTCAGAGGCGCCTTGCCGCAGATGTTTAGAGACCAGAGTGGCTCGTCGGAGAAGTCATTGTCGTCGTGATCAAAGTCGACTTGTAGTCCGCATAGAACACACAGACGCGCCTTTGCAAACAGGCAGCGCAAGAAATCTGCCACGGTAGAATGTCTTCATCAGGCAGTCAATTGCGCCTATCTAAACAACCTTTGAGTTATCGCGAGCATGTCGCACTGAAGAAAAGAAGACGTCGACCTTGAGCAGATTGGACTTTGGAGTGTAAACGTTGAGAAGGAAGAAGTATGATGTCACCTGCCAGTGGATCAGAACCAGGCTTCGTACTTCCTTCCACCACCACCCACTCCCTCAACCACCGAACCATGGCCTCTCGTTCGACTATTGCGAATAATTCGTCGAGGATTTCCCCCTGTGCAATACAAAGTACCGGGATGCAGGGTACCTTGGACTGTTATCCGAGGGACTCGATGACAAGGACGATGTTGAGCACCTTACCACCAAGTTGGCTGTTTGTGCCGGTCTTTCCGGTTCATCGTGCGCCTCCTTTTCCCTTGTCTCCCGTGCTTTACTAAACCTTTTCTTCCCTGTCCCGTTCTCGTTTTCCTGTGTTTGCGTGCCCTTGCGTTCCCGTGCATTGTGGTTCCTGTGTTTGCGCTCCGGTTGTGTTCCCGTGCATCGTTGTTCCTGTGTTTGTGTTACGGTTGTGTTCCCGTTCCGGTGTTTTGATCCCGCGTCCGTGTATCGTGCTTGTCTTCCCGTCGCGTTCGTTTTCGTGGGCCCGAGCACCGTGCCCGATTCTTTGGGATCCGTGCGTCATGTCTCACAGCTGTGTTTGGTCGTGTTTGGTTGCTGGCCTACTCCCATGGCGCGCGTACTACCTGTCTTCCCTTTCCCTCGTGTCACCTTTGACGTCCTCGTCCTGTTTCCATACAATCATTGTACTCCACTCTGTCATGATGTCTCGCTTTCACAAATGCCATACTCTTCGCCCTTTTCACAGAACGGTTTTCATCGCACTAATAACAAGATGTTCATTTTTCGTACGACCATTGACCGGTCCCGAGCGGACGGAAAACCTCTCTATGTTTTACACTCCTCGATCTCGTTAACACCTTCCCATCCACTGATTAATCCACTCTCTGGACTAAGATCACAGGTTGGGGGCTAACGGAACCGTCGTTGATCCTTCTCATATCGATTCTGTTTCTGACTGCCGGCCGAATTCATAAGACCGATCTTTAAGGAGCACTACTACGTGAAGGCGTCCACAGCCAGGAAGTCTGTAAACACCTTGTTCGGAGCAGATCACCATTACTCCGAAAGATGGCATCTCTCATCTCATGTCTGCTTGCGATATCTCTATCGACATTGACGTGGCGTTGCTCGCACATGCACACTTTGAATGCATCCAGAATCTGTTTATTCGTCGGTAGCTCGGTGGATGTTGCGCTCCCCTGTTGCATTGTTATTCTCAGAGAGTTCGACGGGAATGTCGCCGGTCAAATATCGTTGTATCATGCTCGCCCTGTGATATTGGCAATATGCTCTATCTCTTCCAGCAAACCACTTTTTGTCCTATGCTATGGCCGAGTCTCTCGCCAGAACCAGAGCCAACTTGTGCTACTGCTCTAAGCCTCAAACAGAACGCTACAACAATTCCGCTCGCAGGACCCCAGTGCCATCCTTCCGCTCCTAGCTGAATGTACCTATTCCCGTGCAGAGAGAGGCCTTAGTCCGACTGTTGACATCATCGCATACTCTCGCCATGGAGGTCCTACGATGGGCTGAACACCGTCGTCCACCTGTTCCTCGTTCACAGTGTTCATGTCATTTCTGCCATTCTGAAGTTGAGGACGAAGCCCACGCTTTGTTGTACTGTGACGGATCGCAATCCTTGGAAGATTTGCGATCTGATTTCTTTCAATCCATTGTCCTACTTGCCACCGGCCCTTTTGCGAACCTATTTCAATCGACTGCCTCTGGTTTTGAAGTCATAGATGTCCTACTGGGAGGGGATGATATGAAAATTGTTGCTGCCCTCGCTAAATATGTCTTCAACGTCTTGCGTATTTTTAGTACTGTACCGTTATATTATTCATGAATGACTGCTTTCTTTTGCACCCCATGAAGAGTCTCTACTCCGCGCGACACGCTCAACAGCGTGATCACAACGGTATGAGCCTTCGTGGCCACAGCACATGGCTCGCCATGTCAGGGCTGTGGGCCCGGCCGTTCCTTATTGGGACCTTGTGCCGGTAACAACACCAACACCAGCACCAAACAGACGCGTCCGTCAACACTAACCCCTACTCTTTGATCATTTCCTTCTAACTGCGTCTTTCTCGTTTCTTCCTGATCTCTGGTTTCTGCCGCGTCTCCCTATGCATCAAATCCAATTGTTCCCGCCTCGCATCAGCGCTACTTGGAACGACCACGACTACGACAAGAACTGGCCTCTTCCCTAGCCAGCATCGTCCGTCCGTATCAAGTGGTTCACATACTGTCTATACACCTCTCCTCGCATGCAGTCCGGCGTCAGTATGGGACAGCACAAACGAGATAGTCGACACCGCCATCAACAGGCTCCGCACGAGGGACTGCGTCGTTTTTGGGAGGACGGGGTACCCCTTGGCGTTGGATATAAACGAGTGGGCGGAGATGGGCTCTGCTGCGTAGGCCTCTGTGATAGGCGGGAGTACCGGCGGGAGGGGCAGCGTTCGAGCGCAAGGCTCAACCGCGGATGATACTCGCACAGCGTCCGGATGGAGTTTCACGTCTCCTACGGCGCACGGAAGGACGGCTGGTCTCGCGGCAGCATACCTGCCAGGAATTCGGGGCGCACGCCAAAGGCAGAGAAAAGCTTGAGAGAAATCATGCGGGATTTAGTTTCTGAGAGGATTGAGGCGGGCAGCCCTTGGTACATGGTTTCGATTTCATCGATTCTATTGATGACTTTACCGACGAGGTCTGTCTCCCGTCCCTATGCGTGTTTCCATCGACCGACTTTATGATCCCAGACTCGAGAGAGCTGACCAATTGTATGAATGGGGACGGCTTTATGAAAAGGTTGACCGATACTGGAGCCTAGGGTATGTACAAGTCCTTGGGTTTGCAAATGCAATGTGATCTGACGGACGCTTAAAAGATTTTCTCTCTCCTCAGCACTTCATTATCAACTACGGCAGAGTACTTATGATTGGGAACAATCCGGTGAGCTGATCAACAATGACCGTCATATCCAAAACTAACGAGCCTACCCAGCTACTCCAGTTGCTTTGAAGGACGGAGCAGCCCAGGATACGTCTTCATGTATTGACATTTCGTTCGCCTTACGCCGACTTAGCTGCTGCACTCGATATCATTCAGCAACGATACCTTCACCGGTAGATCAAGCCCATGCGTCGTGAACGATCTATAAGACCCGTTGCTCCTCAGCATCTTCGAACCCATAAGTGGCTCTTACAACCAAAGATATACTTCCATAGTGCGGAGGATATGCTACGTCTCATCGAGTCGACATCGAGTCGACGTTGGCAAAAGATCACGATATCGTCTCTTAAAGTATGGCGGCACCTCGCAGCTATAATCCCAAGTGCCTACAGCCAGCTTGCATTGATCGACTTAGAGCGTGCCCACTCACAGTCGACTCATGGCTGGCCGTTCCCAACATTGAATCTGACTGCCTCCTGCTCCTCGAACCCATAACCCACTGTTCCTCCCGCTGGTGGCGACTCTCTGTCCACGTCGACACCGATTCCGCTTCGACACTTCCGCGCGCTATATTTTTCCCAATCTCGAACACTTGTTCATTATCCGTCGTTTCATCGTGCAACCGTTTTTCAGAGCGGAAATCTGTAGGGAATTCATAGAGGGCTCTCAAGCGTACGTTTGCAGTATCCTCGATCCTTCATCTCCTACCGCGGCTGCAGGCTATCGACACACTTCATCTAGAGCAGTTCAGAGAACAATATCCTATGGAATGCGAGGCAGCTTACAATGAGATCGCCGTCGTTGGTGAACCTATCAATTTATGGCAACGTTGAACCATATCGGAGCTTTTGACCAAGGCTTATAATCTCTTATAGTGGATTGCCGAATATCCTTCCCCCAACCAAAGGACATCAATACAACTCGTCCATTCAGAATCAGAGGCCCGTGTTTCTACTGTTAGCATGCTCAAGACGAAGGAGGGACCAGACGCTGACGATGGTTCTGTTGGGTTTATTACCACGTCTGCCGAGTCCATCGTTCGGAGGTAACGAGCTGTTGGATATCAGGTATGAGCCTTATCAGATCCACGACTATCTTCATCTGATTTTGATATCCGTAGCGTGTATGCTGTACCACACATCTCGTTCTCATCGGTAAAGGCATTCGCGTGGAATGAGCCCGAAGTGCCGTATCTTTACCAGTCCAATAGGGCCGTTTCCTGTGTAGACGCACAAAAATCATTCACTGTTTCAATGGAACATTGTCTTCAATTATGGCTCATGTTTTTTGTTGGATATGGTGGGATAGTAACCCAAGCTAATGAAGGGATTTTCCCTACGAATGCTAAGGATGGTGTTATTCCAAGAGTACAGATAAGCGCCCAAAGCACCTGAC
Organism: Armillaria borealis; assembly: GCA_030435635.1. Taxonomy (NCBI): domain Eukaryota; kingdom Fungi; phylum Basidiomycota; class Agaricomycetes; order Agaricales; family Physalacriaceae; genus Armillaria; species Armillaria borealis. The sequence continues at coordinate 36,012 of JAUEPT010000080.1, read as the reverse complement.
AACTACTGCCAAAGGGCAGGCGCGTGACTGTTTGTAGGATTCAAGCTGTGAATTGCGATGCCTCGAAGTAAACATCTTTTCGCTTCTTATTCCCTTCACCTTCTGAGCCAGGAAATAGTACGTATCATTCATTCCTTTCACTCATTACAATGTCAAGAATACCGTCTTAGGTCGTATGCCAATCACTTTGTGGCGGAGTAATGAACGAGTCGGATGATTCTGAAGTGAACGAGTCGGGTGACGATGAAGAGAATGGCTTGGATGATGATGAAGAGAACGAGTCAGATGGTTTTCTCTGTTTTTTGATGATTTTCTCTGAAACGGACGAGTCGGGTGACGATGAAGAGAACGGCTTGGATGATGATGAAGAGAACGAGTCAGATGGTTTTCTCTGTTTTTTGATGATTTTCTCCGAAACGGACGAGTCGGGTGACGATGAAGAGAACGGCTTGGATGATGATGAAGAGAACGACTCAAATGACGATGAAGAGAACGAGTCCGATGACGATGAAGAGGCTGTAGAGGTAAGTCAGTTGGCAAGCAAGCAGGATGGAATTTGATAACATATCTGTAGTATCACTTTACTCCCATAGTCATCATCTCTGCCTTCACTGAGACGGGCCAAGAGGAATCATCGATCATCGTTCCAAAGCAACGAGCGTACACCGGTAGAAAGCCCGTGATATCGTCCCGCGTTGCTGACACTCCCTGCGCCACCCTCGGCATTCATGGCCTCTTGGATCAATTCAATACCACACTCGGAACATCATACAGCCTGGTCGATCCATTCCTTTCCTCCCTTCTTGAAGACTGTATCACAAACAACTACGACTTTGGCATGGCATATAGCCGCCTTCGCCAAATATGGTACACCGACAACTGGGGCACCATACGAGATGAACTTCGCAGACGGGGAGAGAAGGACCGGGAGGAGCGACGAAATGCACTCAGTGGTAACCGGATCGTCAATCCAGATTTGCCACCCCGACGTGTCTGGGATCTATTTAGCAATCGGGTGGTGCCATATTGGATCATAGAGATCTGTGATTCCAAAGCGGCGCCTCGGCCGATATCACACGCGTGGATGGATGAGATCGATCGCACCGTTGTGTGGACGCCCATCAACGGATACGAATGGCCCGTTCCCATCCCAAAGGACGCCGACCTCAACCTGATCCGCATCGAGATGCTCAATCTTGGAGTAGAGTACGCATGGTTGGACGTTCTCTGTTTGAGACAGGTGGGTGGACGGAGGGAGGACATGCGGACAGAGGAGTGGAAGGTGGACGTGCCCACCATTGGAGAAGTGTATCAAAACAGGGATGTGGTGTGTTACTTGAGTGGGCTGGGTCGGCCTTTGACGTTGAAGGAGGGTGACTTAGAGAGTGATCGGTCTTGGTTTAGACGTGCGTGGACACTCCAGGAGGTTGGTGAGGACAGGGTGATTGCCGGGGACACACCGGATGGACCAATGCATGCCGAGTGTAAGGACGGGAAGTATGAGACTGAGCTGCTGACAAGGTTTCACAAGCAGCTGCAGTCTACACATCAAGCGTGGTTTTTGGTGTTTAGGGCACTGGAGGAGATGCGGAATCGGGTGTCGACAAACCCAGTGGACAAGATTGCAGGACTAGCATTTCTGATGGTGCCCGACACGATACCCGCATACTACGAGAGCGCGTCTCTCGAGGACGCATGGACAGCACTCGTGAATTCAATGGATTGCATTTTTCGGGCGGAGTTGTTCTTCTTGTGTCCTGAGCCGGGAGATAGAGGCCCAAAATGGAGGCCGTCGTGGGACCAGGTTATGAACAAGCCTCTGCTTGAATATCACCCCGACCCCGATGGTGTCTTTCAATTTATTGATCGGCATGAGACAGGGGATGAAGAGACTTGTGACGCGGAGTGCATTGCAGGGTTAGTACGGGGGTTGGCTGTTGTGGAAGGGGGTGATCGACGTGGAGTGTTGATTGTTAAAGGCAAGGATAGGAAAAAACGTAGATTCAAGATCACCGCCGCCCACGCGTATCCGATACCTGAAGACACTTACACACTTATTGATGCCTGCAGTGAATATGGACCTCCACGCCGTCGTTGGGTTGTTGGACGAAGCCTGCCGGGGGAAAAGTTTGAGAAAGTGTCGGTGCTGGAGATCTCTGATGAAGAACAGCGCAGGTTAAAGGATCTGTGTATTTTTAAAAAGCATCGATATATTCTTATTTGAGAGAGTACACATAGTGTAGTAGATCTTAACGCAAGCTCAGCTATATATGTTTCGAAGAATTCGCCCTTGGCTCTAACCAGTCGTCGAGTTCCCAACCCGTCGATACGCAAACGAACGCCTGCAAATCTTAGTGAGAAATTTCCTAAACAATGTGACGTCGAATATCCCGACCTATGCGCTCCATCTCTTGGTGATATCCCGTAGTTCGGACGTCCCTGCAGTGATTTAGGTTGCTTGTACGGAGGTGAGCGGTTTATTTCAAGGGTAAATACCATGATGGAAAAGTACAAGTTGCCGTCGTGTCATAAAAGTAGAAGCCAAGGCTTCCAAGCTGAACGATCGAAGAAGTCGAGCGAAGAAATGCACTGGCAGAAGTCTAGCCGATTACATGAGTGTGTCTTCTGTGTCTCCTAGGACGTGTTCCTCCACATGCGTAATAGTCCAAGGGAATGACTTTCGAAGCGCTCTAGATAGTACTGGCGTGAATTTGTGATGTAGAGATAAAGAAAAAAACGAACGTTCGCATGGCCCATATATGTATCCTCACTGCTCGTATTCAGCCCTAACCATTCAGCCCGTCTATTTGATCCAATGCTTCGTACCGTTGGTCGCTCTCAGTCAATTTCACGCTGAGGCAGAACTTGAAGTCGTCGTGCGCACACCGTGAAGATTCGCCATGCCGATACCAAGATTTCACCTGAGAAAGAAGGCCTGCTACGCTTCAGCTTGGCTCGTGGGCAGGTAACGATACAGCACCGTGCCATGATAGCTCATTGCCCATCAACCGGAAACAGGAAGGAATATCATCTGGAGTTGGATGTACGAGACGAAGATGGGCAGTCTTGACAGCGCGGGGAAAGGAGAAGCACAGCCACATAACGACCTAGGCTCCAGACTTTTCGTAGCTCCCTTCTCATTGATGAAGTTGGTTAATGAGGTTTCTGACCCGTACCATCTACAAGAACTTTCTCCACCTATGACATAATAATAAAGTTTCCTGGAACCGTTGTCCTGTGCTTGTACTAGTAGAGTCGACCAATGATAACTGTTTCACTGTCCGTGCGGTGAAGAGTATACAAAGACTAGTTATATCATAGAAGACAAGGAAGACCAGACATAGTTATACGCAGCTATCATGAGCTATCCATGAGGTACTCGCTGCTCCTTCAACCACTGAACACTTCGCTTGTCATCCATGAAATACGTATACGCCCTCCGCAAATCCTCCACGCTAACTTGTTCCGCCTTTCGTTTCCTCGCCAGCATCTGGGCGCATGACATAAGATTGAGCGAGTACCGCAGTGTCGTTTGCATGGCCGTGGACGTCAGGACACTCGTAGCATCCGCTGTAAGGGTGACATCCTCTTCTTGGCACCTGTGCTCTCGTCAGACACCTGCGCGCAGAAGGCAACTTGCATTTTCGCACCGCAATTGTATGGTTTGCTCGATGTCTTCTTCGCCGTACGGTTTGGTGCTGACAATGAGGACACGATCAAGAAGATCCACCGGTAATCCATAAGGGCTGCGAAAAGCTGTCCTTCGAATATGAGCCATCCCTCGATTAGAAGCCATAACGACCAAACGGGCCAGATCGGTTTCCAATGCACGATTCAAAAACAAGAAGCATTCAATGACGAGCATGTGAACCTCGTCAATGAACGGGACCTGAATAATTCTCTTGTTAGCAAGAAGAGCACGTACACCCGGAATGATATCGACCTTGCCCTTCTCGCGCCATTCCGTAGCTCTGGCTTGATATAACTTGTGTCGTCCGCGAACAAAGTCAGGAAACCCTGCGTCCCCACTATTGATGACGTCTATCTCATGCAAAGACACTCCCTCCGTCTCTGTATTTCACCTTCCGGGCATTAAACGAATTTAGTCTACGGATTTTTAGTTGGTCCTAACAATCGTTGCCGAAAAAAAAGAACATACATCAGTACCCATAGCATCATAATCTCTCGACAGTGCGAATGAACGGCTGAGTTTAGTGATTTTACCAAACGTCTTGTCCATGGTAATGACGTCTCCTGCTAGAACCTTTTCTTTCGAGAGAGCGTCAATCATTTTTGCACCAAGTCATAGATAGTCTCAATGTCGGTAGTTTTGATAGTTAGTTTTCCGGTTTTTGTGGCCTAGAAAGCGGCAGCTATCAGAGGCGAAAGTATATTAAAAGAAAGTTCGTGCATACTCCAGTCAGACTCTGATCAGTTTGGATCTCGACGACTTCTCCTTCCACGAGTTCTGTCTTTTCCTTGATGCGTATACCAATGCTCTGTCGGAAAGCCTGTGTCAAAGCCTCCGTCCTTGACATCGATAGCGAGGAAGCCTCACTGGCGGCAATCACGGTGAAGGGAACGTCTGGACCCAGCATCTGCGCCATACTTGTGTCGCGTATTCAAGCAAAGTAAATATAGAAGACAATAGAGACGCACCCAATGCAAAACGGTCTTTACCGTCGATGGAGGCCCAACAAACAACATCGGTCGACTCCTGCACCATCTTGAGAGTCATACCAACGGCCTTGGTCCGTCCAACCATTCCCTGTTAATCGGCCATTGGCTCCAACCGGTCGTCGAGTCCCAGCCCGTGGATATGCAATTGGACGCCCGCAAGTCCTGGTGAAAATTTTCCCAAACAACGCGGCGAACTATTACCTCCATCTTGGTGATATCCCAGAGTTCGGACGTCTCCGTCGTGATTTGTGTCACCTGCTGAGAGGTGAGCGGTTCAATTCAAGGGGAAGAATGGGTGCGTACCATGATAGAAAGTACAAGTGCCGTAGCGTCATATAGGCAGAAGCCAAGGCTTCGTGAGCCTTCAGCTTAACAGTCGAGGAAGTCAAGCGAAGAAATGCAGAAGTCTGGCCGATTACATGAGTGTTTCCTTGGACGTGTATCTCCTCATCCACAATAGTCCTGGGGAACGACTTTTGAAGCTCTCTAGATAGTACTGGCGTGAATTTACGATACAGAGATAAAGAACAAACGAACATTCGCATGGCCCATATATCCTCACTGCTCATATCTAGCCCTAACCATTCCGCCCATCTATTAATCCTTGCTTCGTACCGTTAGTCGCTCTCCATCCAGTTCATGCTGAGGCAGAACTTGAAGTCGTCGTGTGCACACCGTGAAGATTCGCCATGCCGATACCAAGGTTTCACCTGCTACGCCTAGCTTGGCTCGGTCTCATCGCAGCCGATTGCGAGCTCCATCAACCGGAAACAGGAAAAGGAATATCGTCTTATTTAAGTTGGACGCACAAGATTGACAGCAGCCAGGCCAGGCCCCAGCAGTCACGCAGTCGAAGCGGAAGGAGAAGGTAAAAGCACAGCCACAGGAATATTATCTCTTTCTGTAACTATATTTCTCCTGGCTCTGGACATTTCGTAGCTCCCTTCGCTTCGACCGGTATTGCCAACTTAATCGCCCCTTCGAGTACATCATATCTCCAGTGCAAGTACAGACAGTGGAGGAACCTACGAACTTTGTCCCTCCCAGAATACTTTACAGAACGCCCCAGGTCCGTAACGATTCCACTGTGGATACGATTACCTTAGGATCTCGCCCCAGAACAGTCCTTGCCAATTCTCGAGGATGCGCATTTGAAGTCTCGTGCCCCGGGCATGGGAGTAGCGACCCCAGCTTTCACCATCGAGCGCAGGCCGTCGAATCTGAAGGGTCGAAGAGAAGACAGGCAAATCTTCCGTTCGCCGCCGTCTGTTGGTATTGGTATGTTGGTGCTTTTTCTTAGATATGTATTACTAATGGATACTGATTTTCATTCGAAGGCTGAACGTGAACGTTAACGTTGAACTTTCAGATGGGTAGAACGATGGCACATCCATTGATTCATAACATTCAAGAGTCTTACCACTGCACCTCAATCTCACTCGATGACGCGTTAAATAAGGAGCATAGATCGCCTTTGCCACCGTTTCTTTACTCTTCGTTTTCCGTTGCAGTGAGTGTGTCTTAGTATGACCGCTATGGGCATTCGATTTAAAGCAGGGATCTGACCTTGGTGCTGGGGTCACTGCATACCTCGATGGCGGAGGGATGTGCGTGCGGGATGGGATACGTGGAGAGATGCGCGCGGGAGGGAGAGGACGGGGACGGGAGGTCGCAGAAATGGTTGTCTTGCAGGAAGGAAGTCGTCTTGTGGCTGTGGGGGCGGAGCGTCGTCTCTGTGCTCGCAGGGAGCGCCGTCATGGGAGGATGCAGGTCAACAGGCCAGAAACCGTCGAGTTCTCCCAATTTCGAGACTCTTCTTTCTAAAGAGCTTCCGTCGGACATGTCTGTACCGGCCCCACCAAATACCCCAAGCTCTACTACCCTAGGCCTTATTCGCAGTCCTATCTCTCTCTCCCGTGCACGATTCAGGAAGCTAGCACTGCCGTTCCAGCGAATGTTCTCATCCAGCATCTGATGAACATTTCGCTCGTTCCACAGGCGACTTTAAAATCTAATATTCACGTACAATCAGCCAGGGCAACGAGAGTCATGATCATGCCCCTGAGACGACACCTTCCGTAGCCTCTTTCCTTAGGTCGATATTTACAACGTTGCTTCCATTCTGTCTTCCGACAGACTTTCATAACCAATTTAATTTCTATTTGGCGCACTCCCTCCAGATACTTGCCTGTCATGGTCGTATTGGAAGATCTCAATCAATAGAAGCAGAGCAGATCAACGAACTTTGGCCTTTCTTTTGGGAAATCTTGAAAAGGTACGTTCCTTTGCTAACGTGGTTCAAATATGCCATCTGACCTCCGACTTGCGTATAGAATCGGAGATGATTTCGGAAAGCGAATGAAGGTCAAAGCTCAAGGTGTAATAGAGCATGCGCGGCAGAAGGACGAAGCCCTCAATGTACAACTTCAATCAAAAATGCCAAAAGGTGTCGTACAAAGCGTCGCTTCCGACCCAGATAGTACGTCAATCACGGAAAAAACGTTTCCGACGTTGACTATATATTGTAGTCCAAAATCCCAAGTTCGATGCTCCTTATGCTTGAGCGCTTGAGCGTTAGACCTCAGAAAGGCAGTCACTGCTGTAAAAATAATCGCAATAAAAATCATTGCCCAGTAAATAAACGATGTTATGATGATGGTATTGCTAGTACGCATGGCTCATGCAACCTTGCTATGCTGGCTGTTTCCTTAAAGTCAAAGCGAACTTGTTTATCAAGATTTAATTTTACGACGTTCAGAGAGTATTTGCGTCACGCGTGCTACAGCCAATCTACCTAGTTAAATTCCTTACATTCAAGGAATCCGAAGTTTCTGTGTTCCGGATGTAATAAAAGAAGCTTACAGGCGCTGAGCACTTCAGGTTGCTATTGAAGAGGGCGCCGACTTCCCCCGTTCAGCGCGCACTTCCGTCCGTCCGTGCACGCACCTCCCTCGCCCTCGAGATATACATTGACTCCAGCATGGAGGATGAATCCCTGTTTTAGATTAAGTACCGTAGCCGTCGTAGAAAGGCATACTCACGATCCAATTGAAAACGAAGAGTAAGAAACGATGACAAAGTTGATCTAGTCTTCAATTGACGTGTCGTTGAGTAACATTGAGGAGAGGTCGATGTGGTACTACTCTTGAGCTTGAATGATAAGCTTCAGATTCGACGGCTTGCGCTCGATAGTAAATAGCTGGGATCGCTACTCCTGTGCTCGTCGCCGTCGCGATACGAGAAGAACTTGGTATGTTCCAGGACGAGAGCCTAGATAATAGTTACAAAGAGAGAAAATAATATCCACGTGGCTGTGCTTTTCCCTTCACCTTATCACGGACCGGTGTCAACTTTGTGACTGCCATCGAGCAAGAAGCTGCCTATCTTCGTCTCCTACTTCCAACTAGACGATATTCCTTCATGTTTCCGGGCCTAGTTCCTAGGTGAAATCGCGGTACCGACACAGTAAATCCTCACGGTGCGCGCATAAGCACGACGACTTCAAGTTCTGCCTTAACATAGAATGGACGAAGACTGACCAGCGGTACAAAGCTTGGTTGAATAAGCGGATGGAATGGCGGAAGGCTGCATAAGAGTGTTGAGGATGTATGGACCATGCGAACGTTCGTTTATCTCTCTATCTCTGTACCGTAAATTCACGCCAGTACTAACATTGGCTGTTTCCTTTTTAGGGACCGCTTGCCAGTGCGACTACTACTACTACTACTATCCAGGGAGCCTCGAAAATCATTTCCCCGGCCTGTTACGGATGAAGGGACACGACAGGTCCTGTACTAATCGGCTAGACTTGCACTTTTGTTCGCTCGACTTTCTCTGCCCTTAGGGCTCGTTCAGCCTTGTGGGCGCGTATTCGACGATGGCCAAGTATACTGGCTTCAACATGGCGATCATGAGGGGAACCGCTCACCTCAGTGCAGGAAACCCAAATCACGACAGCGACGTCGAACTCCGGGATATTACCAAGAGATGGAGCGCGTAGGTTGGGATATTCGACACGTTGTTTGGGAAAGTTCTGGCCAAAATTTGCAGGCATCATTCGTATAGCCACGTACTGGGACTCGACGACCTGTTAGACCCAAGAGATAATTCGCAGAGAATGTTTGGGCAGGCCAAGCCCAGGAGGAATGATGCTGGTATGAATCTCAAGATGGTGCAGGAAGGTCGGATAGCTGGACGAGCGACGTCATTTGCTGGAACCCCATCGACGGGAAAGACTGCTATTGCATTAGGTGCGTCTCTAATGTCTTCTGATACTTGCTTTGCCTTGAATACGCGACATAGGTATGGCGCAGACGCTGCATCCAGATGTTCCCTTCACCAAGATTTCCGCTACTACTATTAGCGACGTATTCTCGCTGTCAATGTTAGAGACGGAGCATTGGCGTACGCATCAATGAAAAGACAGAACTCGTCGAAGGAAGAGGAATCGAGATCCAAACTGACCAAAGTCTGACTGGAGTACGCATGAACTTTCTGTTAATAAACTTTCGTCGCTGACAGATATAACTTTCCAGGCTACAAAAACCGGAAAACTGACTATCGAGAGATCATGATGCTACAGGTGCTGATGTATGTTCCATTTCTTCAGCGAGATCGTTAGACTGATTGACAATTTGTAGACTGAATGCGTTCAAAGCCCGGAAGATGAAATACAGAAATGGGGGGAGGTCATGCATGCAGTGTCTTTGCACGAGATAGATGTTATCAACAGTAGAACGCAGGGTTTTCCGACTCTGTTCGCTGGCGACACGGGTGAAATCAAGCCAGAGCTACGGAATCAGATCAACACCAAGGTTGTGGAATGGCGCGAGGAGGGCAAGGCCGAGATCATTCCTGGTGTACGTGTGCTTCTTGAATCAAAAGGTGTGCGCTAATGAGAGAATCATACAGGTCCTCTTCATCGATGAAGTTCACTTGTCCGACACCGAACGCCTTTCGCTCCTGAACCGCGCCTTGGAAAATGATCTGGCTCCTTTGGTTATTTTGGCTTCTAATCGAGGCGTGGCTCGTTTTCGAAGGACAATCTTCTGCAGTCCTCATGGATTACCCTTCATCCTTCTTGATCGCGTCCTCATCGTCAGCACCAAACTGTACAGCGAAGATAACATCGAGCAAATCCTACAAAGGTACGGAATTCCAAGATACCTTTTGCACGCAGGTGTCTGACGAGAACACAGGTGCCAAGAAGAGGATGTCGCCCTTACATAAAGTGGACGCTACCAGTGTCTTTACGTCCATGGCTATGCAAGCGACGCTGTGGTACTCGCTTAGCCTGATTTCATGCGCGCAGATGCTGGCTCGGAAACGAAAGGCGGATCAAGTTGGCGTGGAGGATTTGCGGAGGGCGTATACGTATTTCCTGGATAAGAAGCGAAGTGTTCAGCGGTGGAAGAAGCAGCAAGGATCACTCGATAATCCTCTAAGTTGCTCTCGCCCGGGACGACGATGAAGGCGACTAGACAGTAATGGTGTCTCTATCCAGGGAAGATAACAAGCTCATGGTTGATTATCGGCTAACCTTCAATGCAACAGATACTGGTTACCAAGCATGTGACGGTGATGTGGAACGTGCCCGTCGAGCCTGAGTTTACGTCACCAGGGTGCAAGTATTCGTCAAAACATATAGTTACTCGAGTTTTAACAAGAGCTACTACGCAATGTGCAGTCGCTCAAATAAGAATACATTGACGTTGTTCAGTAATCCGCCGTAACCTGTTCCGGGACATTTCTAGCACTGACACTTTCTCAAAGTTTCCCTCTGGCAGGCTTCGCCCAACAACCCAGCCATAGCTCCGTGAACTCTTATGTCGAACGTCGCAGCCATAAATCAGTGTGTAAATGTCTTCAGGTATCGGGTATTTGTGGGCAGCGGTGATCTTGAATCTATGTTTTTTCCCATCCTGGTGTGCAACAATCAACTTTCCGCGTCGATGACCCCCTTCCACAACAGCCAACCCCCGCACAAACCCTTCAATGCACTCTACCTGACACCAGTCTTCATCCCCTGTCTCATCCCGATCAAGTTCGACGCTCCCTTCCATATAATATGCGGGCAGAGGCATCATAACCTGGTCCCAAGATGGCCGCCATTTTTTGCCTGCGTTTCCCGGTTCAGGACATGAGAAGAACAATTCCATCCGACGCCGCGTATGCATCGAATTCACGAGTGCGGTCCATGCCTCCTCGAGAGACGCGCTCTCATGGTATGCCGGTATCGTGTCAGAGTTCATCAGAAATGCCAATCCCGCAATCTTGTCCACTGGGTTTGTCGACACCCGTTTCTGCATCTCCTTCAGTGCTGGAAGCACCCGAAACGGCATTCGATGCATAGACTGCAGCTGCTCGTGAAACCTGGTCAGTAGCTCAGTCTCGTACTTTCCGTCCTTACGCTCTGCATGCAGTGGTCCATCCGGTGTATCCCCAATAATCTCTATCCCGTACCCAAGCTCCTGGAGTGTCCAAGCACGTCGAAACCAACACCGATCACTCTCCAAGTCGCCCTCCTTCAAAGTCAAAGGCCGACCCAGCCCACTCAAGTAACACACCACATCACCCCTTCGATACACTCCTCCGATGGTGGGTACGTCTACCTTCCACTCCTCTGCACGCAAGTCCTCCCCTGGTCCGCCCACCTGTCTCAAACAGAGAACGTCCAACCATGCATACTCCTCTCCGAGATTGAGCATCTCGATACGAATCAGGTTGAGGTTGGCATCCTTTGGAATGGGAACGGGCCATTCATTTCCGTTGATGGATGTCCACACAACAGCACGATCCTTCTCGTCCATCCACGCATGCGATATCGGCCGAAGAAACGACATGTTATCGGCAGGCTTTCGGATCCAATATGGCACCACCCGATTGCTATATAGATCCCACACACGTCGAGGTGGCAACTCTGTATTGACGATCCGGTTACCACTGAGTGCTTGTCGTCGCTCCTCCCCGTCCTCCTCTTCCCGTCTGCAAAGTACATCTCGTATGGTGCTCCAGTTGTCGGTGTACCATATATGGCGAAGGCGGCCATATGTCATGCCAAAGTCATACTCGTTTGTGACACAGTCTTCAAGAAGGGAGGAAAGGAACGGGTTGTCCAGGCTGAACGATGTTCCGAGTGTAGCGTTCAGTTGATCCAAGAGGCCCTGAACGCCGAGGGTAGCGCAGGGAGTGTCAGCAAGGCGGGATGATATCATGGGATATCTCCCGGTGTACACTCGTTGCAATGGAACGACGATCGACAACTCCTCTTGGCCCGTCTCAGTGAAGGCAGAGATGGTGACCTCGGGATACTGAAAATATGTTATCAATTCCCTCCTGCTTGTCTGCCGACTGAGTTTACCTCTTTATCATCATCCCGGTCGTTCATCACCCTGTCATCACCCCGCCGCAGAGTGATTCCGATACGACCTTAGATGGTATTCTTGTCATCGTAATGAGTACTCGAAATGAAAGCAATAAGTGATGCGTACTAACTCCTGGCTCAGAAGGTAAAGTGAGTACCGAGCGAAAAGGTGTTTGCCTTGAGGCACCGCAAGTGACAACTCGAATCTTATTAACAGTCACGGCGCCTGCCATTTGGCAGCAGTTGTCAGGTGCTTTGGGCGCTTATCTGTTCTCTTATTTAACTTATATAGCAAAAGTCTGCTCAGGTTATCCCGCCATAGCCAACGAAAAACTAGCCATAATTGAAGACGTTCCATTGAAATGATTGGAGTCCATCTACACAGAACGTACTTACGATATGAGGCTAATAATCCTCGATTCCAGCTTTGAGCGCCTTTCTATCCTCCGTAAAAGTCAGAGATTGAAATACTTAGAATTAATTGACTAAATATACATTACTCCCAAACCGGGGGGCGGCCTGGTGCGGCCTGCAGTGCACAAGGCGACACGACCCATTACGACCTGGAGACAGAGAGAAAGCACTAGCAAGTAGTTTACAACCACCCGCAGGAGTCTTCCAAACAATCCGCGACCATCTGAGGGTTCCACTCAAGAGTCGAATGGCTCGATCGAGGACGTTTGGCGTCCTGTCTGGGATGAGACCATCATCTCCGACAAGCCAGCAATGCATAGCCGAATCAAGGCGGAAGACCACTCTCGGCGCTTCAGGCTCGTCCCACGGGAAGTCCCTTACTGATGGGAACAAATTGTGCGGTACAGCATACACGGTAATGAGATGCTACCGAGGTCAGAATCAGATAAGATAGTGGTGGATATGACAACGCTCATACCTGATATCCAATAGCTGGTTACGGACTCGGCAGACGTGGTGATAAACTCAACAGCAATCGTACGCTCGAGAGCTTTTGTGAGTTTCCCTCGCAATTCCGGTCTGAAAACGGTTGCACGATGAAACGACGGATAATGAATTCACAAGTGTTCGATATTGGGGAAAATATAGCGCGTGGAAATGTCAAAGTCGGAATCGGTGTTGGACGTGGACAGAGAGTAGCCACCAGTGGGATGAACAGTAGGTTATCGGTTCAAGGAGTAGGGGCCAGTCAGATTCAATGTTAGGAACGGCCAACCCTGAGTCGACTGTGAGTGGGTACGCTGGCTGTACACTTGGGATTGTAGCCTCGAGGTGCCGCCACAATTAGGAGACGAGATCCTGATCTTTCGTCGACGTCGATTGATGTAGTATATTCTCTATAAAGATGAAACCTGGGGTGCTCCGAAAGTGACTTGGATAGACTCGTTAGTTTGGATACAACAGACATTGTTGAACAGCTCACCAGATTGTTCCCAACATATGTACGCTGTCGTAGTTAATAATGAAGTGGTGAAAAAACGGGAAATCCTTTCCAAAAGGACCCGTCAGATCACATTGCGTTCGCAAACCCGAGGACATTTGCATACTTTAGACTCCAGTACCAGATAATCTTGCCATAAAGGCATCCCCATTCATACTTATACCTGCGGGTCAACTCTCGAGTCTGGGATCATAAAGTCGGTTGATGGAAATGTACAGAGTAACGGGAGAAGTACCTTATCGGTTTGTGGCAGATCAAGGACCTCGTCGGCAAAGTCATCAACGAAACCGAGAGCATGTACCAAGGGATGCCCATATCAATCTCCTCGAACACTAAATCCCGCATGTCTTCTTTCAGGCTCTTCTCCGCCTTGGGCGTGTGCCCCCGAATTCCATGCAGGCATACGGATGGTCAGTTCTTGTCAGAGTCGGTTCTTGGACCGTTGACTGCCTTCGTAGTGCTGACGCGGGTTGGGGCCGATTGATACGTAGGGAGAAGGTGAAGAAACTGGAGATCAGGAAGAGATGAGAAAGATGCCGCACGAAAGGAGGAAACAAATCAACGATGAAGGCGGCCGGGTGACGTCACTGCCCACTACGTCCTCCTTCTTTGCTCCCTCGAACAATCCTTGGCTTACCGGATGCAATACACACAATTCATAAATCAAAATGTTCTTTTTGTCTACAAGAAAAACTGGGAGCATCAAGTAGTCGTCAGCTTGAACAAATGGCTAGACTCTATTCCAGACTCAGCATTGTAAGGCACAGAAGCTTTTCGTCTTTTTTCGCTCCTCACTCTGAACTCCTCTAATCTAGTACGATGGATCCTGACCGTGCTGACTTGGCGCATTTCCGTCAATCTGCGCGTCCCTCCTGCTGCCATATTACCGTCTTCAAATGCTCAGCCACAATCACGTCTCCGTGCAAGGACGTCGGTTTCCCCTCCCTTGCTATATCTACGAACGTCGAACGCTGCACGCTCGTGTTCTCACTTCGCGGAGCTGCAAAGTCGGAGGAACAGTGGTTATTTCCCTCCTGTATCCAGCGTAGGCCTTCTCACTGGCCTCGTGAATTATCGAGTAGGTCCTCCAACTTCGCAGGAATCGACCTCTTCGTAAACATATCAAGGCCAAAATACCAGCTGACATTGAACTGACGCAGAAAAAGGACGAAGAGCTCCATGCTCGACTCCAGTCGAAGACGCCCAAGCCCAAGCGGAAGTGAAGACGAAAGCTGAAGTTCCGGTCGAGGCCCTAGCCTGGTAATCAAGCCCTCTAACAAGGAGACTAGCGAGGCTTGGCTTGTAAGAAGAGGGACCAGTTCAGTCTATCGAGGCCCCTGCACGAAGACTCACCAGATTGGACTGATCGGTCAGTACTCGACTCGAGAGCTTGAAATGGGTACGAAATATTCAACAACTCCAACAGGGAATAGCTGTGAGATCTCGAATTTTGTTTTTTGTTATCAGCACTCAACGGATCTTTAGGCGATATGATTGAATAATTCCACAAACTCCGAAACGGTGTGCTGTTGCCTTTGCTTTCTGAATCCTATGTCCCTAATTTGTGCCCGCTTTTTCCGTAATACGTGGTCGGAAAAGAAGAGTCGGTCGTCTTGTGGCTGAGGGGCGGCACGTCGTGTAGCTGTGGGGGCGGAACATCGCCTAGGGCTGTGCTAGCAGGTCTTCACGGAGGGAGCGACGTCGTGAGAGGAGGCAGGTCAACAGGCCAGGAACCGTGAAGGTCAGAGACCGGCTCTCAGTTTCGACGACTCTTCTCTCTGAATCTAAAGAGCTTCCCAATGCCGACCCTGATCGTTTCATCACATCCGAGTTGGACATGCCAAATACTTCAAGCTTTTATTCTCAGTCCCTACCCCTCTCCTCTGTGTACGATGCAGAAAGCCAATACTGCCGTTCCATCAGCGAACCCTCTCATCCAAAATACGATGCCGAAAGTGAACATTCCCATCTCGCCAGTGAGGTTGAGGGTCAGCACTCTTGTTCCGCAGCCGATCCTAAACCGAACATACACATTCAATCAGCCAAACCAGCGGGAGTCATGCTCCCGAGGCAATACCTTCCGCATCCTCTTTCCTTAGGTCGCTATTTGAAAAACTGCTTCCATGCTTATCCTGTCTTCGGGCAGACTTTCATAACGATGACGACGTAGTGACCATCCTATTCGAGACCCGATCTTGACGGCCAACCCAACGGAATAGTTCTTTCAACTCGCCAGTCTGCCGACGCAGTATGGTACCCTCGCGTCCATTGAGCACGCATGTTGCTCGGTCCTCGAAACCACGCAGAAACTCACGTCCCTCTCCGTGTCTCGTTTTGCATTCAATCGTTCTTGGGTCCAAGCAATAGCCTCTCTTCCCCACCTTCGATTCCTGAAACTGAACTACCAAGACTTTTGTGACGAAGCTATAACGTCATGGTCCATGCTCCTACTGGAAGGTTTATGATGACCAGGACGACTCGGTGCGGCCATACCTGGGCTACGAGTCGGATGATTACGAAGAAACAGGACACGCTCTATATGGAGCGTCGGTGTTCAAGGTCTACTGCCAGGCGCCAAAGCTGGGGGTGGTACATCGCCTTGATTCAGCTGTGCATTGCTGGCTCGTCGGAGATGATGGTCCTATCCCCCGTCAAACATCCTCGATAGAGTCATTCCGACTAACGGACTTTTTGGAGGACTGCTGCGGGTGGTGGTAAGTTACTTTCTAGTGCATTTTTTTCTGTCTCCAGGTCATGATAGGTCGGCGTCGACTTGTACATTGCCAGCCACGCTGAGCCGCCCCCGGTTTTGGGATAATGCATACTTAGTCAAGGTTATTCAAGTAATTCAATTTCTGATATTTACGGGGGATACAAAAGCGCTCAAAGCTGGGGTTGTGGGCGTCATATCCTAGTTACGTTCTTTGTAGACGGAATCAAGTTATTTGAATGGAACAACGTCTTCAATCAGCTAATCTTTCGTTGGCTATGGCGGAACAGCCCGAGCTGACTTTTGCGACGCTCGGAGACAAATGCTAAGGATGGCGTTAATTTAATAGAACAGGCAAGCACCCAAAGCACCTAACAACGGTTGCCAAATGGCAGGCGCCGTGATAGGCTTGTTAACAACATTCGACTGCCCTGCCCTGCCCACATTCGAGCTGTCACTTGCGGTGCTTCAAGGCAAACACCTTTTCGCGTGATACTTCCTTCACTTCTGAGCTGGGATATAGTGCGTGTCATTTATTGCTTCCATTTCGAGTACTCATTATGATGACAAGAATACCAATCACTTTGCGGCGGTATACCGATCGGTGTTATTGAACGTGGACAGGTGAGTCGATCAACAGATGCGTAGGAGGGAAATTGCCAACATATTTTCAGTACCACTCTCTTCCCGAGGTAACCATCTCTGCCTTCACCGAGACCGGCATTGCGGAATCGTCGATCACTGTTCCATTGCAACGAGTGTACACCGGTAGAAAGCCCGTGATATCAACTAGCCTTGCTGACACTCTCTGCGCTACCCTCGGCGTTCAAGGCCTCTTGGATCAACTGAACACTACACTCGGAACATACAGGCTGAACAATCCAATCCTCTCCTCCCTTCTTAAAGACTGTATCACAAACGACTACGACTTTGGCATGGCATATGGCTGCCTTCGCAGAAGATGGTACGCCCCGGGCAACTCGAGCACGATGCGAGATGCACTTTACAGACGGGAAGAGAAGGACCGGGACAAGCGACGAAAAGCAATCATTGGTAACCGGATCGTCGAGACGTATTTGCCCCCTCGACGTGTCTGGGATCTGTATAGCAATCGGGTAGTGCCATGTTGGACCAACTGGGAATGGCCTGACCCGATATCACACGCGTGGATGGACGAGAAGGATCGCACCGTTGTGTGGACACCCATCAACAAATATGAATGGCCCGTTCCTATCCCAAAAGATGCCAACCTGAACCTGATCCGCATCGAAATGCTCAATCTCGGACTGGAGTATGTATGGTTGGATGTTCTCTGTTTGAGACAGGTGGGCGGACCAGGGGAGGACTTGCGTGTAGAGGAATGGAAGCTGGATGTGCCCACCATCGGAGCAGTGTATCAAAACAGGGATGTGGTGTGTTACTTGAGTGGGCTGGGCCGGCCTTTGATGTTGAAGGAGGGCGACTTGGAGAGCGATCGGTCTTGGTTTAGACGTGCTTGGACAATGCAGGAGGTTGGCAGGAGCAGGGTGATTGCCGGGGACACACCGGATGGACCGCTGCATGCCGAATGTAAGGACGGGAAGTATGAGACTGAGCTGCTGACCAGGTTTCATGAGCAGCTGCAGTCCATGCATCAATTTGAGGTGCGCGAGGCACTGGAAGAGATGCGGCATCGGGTGTCGACAAACCCACTGGACAGGATTGCGGGACTAGCATTTCTAATGGAATCTGCCTCGATACCAGCGTACTACGAGAGCGAGTCTTTCGAGGAGGCATGGACAGCACTCGTGAATTCAATGGCACCGCGGTGTCGGGCGCAGTTGTTTTTTGTGTGTCCTGAACCGGGAAATGCAGGCAAAAAATGGCGGCCATCATGGGAACAGGTTACGATGCAGATGTCTCTGCCCGCATATGATTTCATGCCCTGCATCGACGTTGATCGGGATGAGACAGGGCCCAGGGATGAAGACTCGTGTGATGCGGAGTGCATTGAAGGGTTGGTGCGGGGGTTGGCTGTTGTGGAAGAGGGTGACAGGCAGGGAGTGCTGATTGTCAAAGACAACGATGGGATAGAACATGCATTCAAGATCACCGCTGCCCACACGTACCCGATACCTGAAGACACTTACACGATGATTCGCACCTGCGTTCGAAATGGGAGTTCGCGCGCACTGGGCTATGGTTGGGTTGTTGGGAAAAGCCTGCTAGGGGGAAAGTATGAGAAGGTGTCGGTGCTGAAAATCCCTCTTAAAGAACAGAGCAGGATATGGGGTCTGCGTATTACTGAAAGGCGTCAATACATTCTTATTTGAGCTTGTACGTATGATTTGGTGCTGACAATGAGGACGCGATCGAGAAGATCCACAGGTAATCCACGAGAACTGTGGAACGATGTCCCTCGAATACGAGCCTTTAGAGACCAAAATGATCAAAGGAAACAGAGCATTGTCCAAGGCACGGTTCAAGAATGAGAAGCATTCAATGTCGACCATGTGAACCTCGTCGATGAAGAGGTCCTGTATGATTCTCTTATTAGCACACACGTTTTGATACAAAACGCGCACGTACACCCGGAATGAGCTCGGCCTTGCCCTCCTCGCGCCATTCGGCGACCTTAGCTCTGGCTTGTTTTCGCCCGAGTCACCCGCAAATAAAGCTAGGAAACTCTGCAGCCTACTGTTGATGACATCTATATCGTGCAGAAGCACCGGATGTAGGACCTCCTTCCGTTTCTGTATTTCATCTTCGAGCCATTGAACGAATTTATTCTACGAACCGTTAGTTAGTCCAGCGATCTTGCCGAAAAGATAGAACGTACATCAGCACCCGTAGCATCATAATCTCTCGACAGTGCGAATGGATGACCCAGTTTAGTGATTTTACCAGACATCTTGCTGGACGTCTCCCGCTAGCACCTTCTCCTTCGAGAGAGCGTCAATCATCTTGTCATCCAGTCTCGATATCTGTTGTTTTGATAGTCAGTTTTCCGGTTTTTGTAGCCTGGAAAGCAGTAGCTGTCAGCGGTGAAAGTTTATTAACATAAATTCCGTGCATACTCCAGTCAAACTCCGGTTAGTTTGGATCTCGAAAGTCTCTCCTTCGACGAGTTCTGTCTCTTCCTTGATGCATGTACAATGCCCCATCTTTGACGTTGACAGCGAGAATACCTCGCTGGCGGCAATCATGGCGAAGGGTACGTCTGTACTCAGGGCATATTTAAGGCAAAGCAAGTAGCAGAAGACATTAGAGACGTACCCAATGCAACAGTGGTCTTTCCCGGGACCCGTCGATGGAGGTCCAGAAAATAACATCACTCGTCCTACTATACGACCCCGCACCATCCTGAGAATCACGCTGGCAGTCTTCTTGGCCCGACCATTCCCTGCGAATTAGCCCTTGACTCTAACTGGTCATAGAGACCCAGCTCGTGGATATGCGAATGAATGCCTGCAGATCCTAGCGAGAAATTTCCCAAATAACGCGCCGAGTATTCCGACCTATGCGCTCCATTTCTTGGTGATATCTCGGAGTTCGAACGTCCTCGCCGTGCCTGTACAGAGGTGAGCAGTTCATTTTTGGGACAGGAAAGGGTGCGTACCATAAATGGAAAAGTACAAGTTGCCGTCGCGTCATAAAAAATTAGAAGCGAAGGCCTCATGAGCCTTCAAGCTTCAAGGCGGAGGAAGTCGAGCGTATAAATGCAGAAATGATTACAGGTCCTGTCGTATCTTATCATCCATAACAGGGTGGAGGGACAACTTTCGAGGCATCCTGGACAGTGCTGGCGTGAGTTTACGCTACAGAGATAGAGAAATGAATGGACGTACATATTCATTGCTCTCATCCAACCTTCTCTTCGCCCACTATTCCGCCTGTCTATTGATCCATGCTTCATGTCGCTGGTCGCTCTCCATCTATTTCATGCCAAGACAGAACTTGAAGTCGTAGTGTTGTGCGCACCGTGAGGATTCGTCGTGTCGATACCAAATAAAATGAATGTCTAGTACGGTTCAGCATGGCTCGTCAGCAGAAATTGAAATAGCGCCGTACCATAGCAACCCATTGCGAGCCCCTTCAACTGGAAACGAGAAAGAATATCACCTTAAGATGGATGTACGAGACGAAGATAGGCGACATCAGTCCGCAACGAGAAAGGAAAGCACAGCCACATGAATATTATGTCTCTCTGTAACCATTACCTGGGCTTTAGGCTTTTCGTTGCTACTTCGCTTTGAACCATATTGCCAGCTTAAGCAATGCCTTATCTTCTACTGTATTTTCTATCTCCAAGCCATAGTTCAGCGACAACTTTTAAAGCACAACAGACTGTCCTCTGTCCTAGGTGTTAATGGTGTTGGTGTATTTTTAAATTTTTATAGTCAAGTTTGAGTCCTCTACTTAAGAGTAACCCAAACCCTTCAAAACACGCGTTAACCATTGGGCGCGTCTTTGACGCTCCCTGACGAAAGAAGATGCCGGTTCTCCGGGCCGACCAAACAAACTCGCCAAAATTTGTCGTTCTCTTCCCCTTACACACCATCACCACCTTCCTTATCGTGCAGACGTCATGACCACGTCCCAAAGGCGGCGCCTCCTTAGTCCTCTCTTTTCGCTTGGAGCACAAAGCGACACTACTACCGGGCTCCGGCTCATTAGCAGCCTCTCGAGTACTCGAGGCGGACTCGAACTTGAAATCGTCATACTAAAGGGAGGCCTGAAGACGGCACGCGATGAAATCCAATGAAGCACGGCCAGGTCTCTTTCGTAGACTGGTATTCCCTTCCGATCCCTCCAAAACCGACAACGACGACAATGTCCAAGCCCTTGATGGCTCCTCAGATTCGACTCCTGGAATTGCCTTTGTCGTCATCGCCAATACCATCCTGAACGATGAAGCCCCGTTCCTCAGTTGAGCGCGTCTACCATGGACGAGAACTCCCTTTCGAGGACGACGAGGGTCCTCAGGTCTTAAAAGTTAACATCAACCAACGTGGACCTGCTTCACAAATACCTTCCCTATCTGACAATGACGGCGCCTACCGGGAAACTATGAATCCTTTTGCATACACTTAGCCATTCTTGACAGTTTACGAGGAACTCGCTTATGATCACAACATCCACAAGAGCGCAGATCGCAAATGGGATGAAAATGACGGTTTTCGTTATGCGCCTTGGAAGGAAGGAAATTCTCTCAGTGAGTGGTATATAGTCAATCGTGCGATGGTGATTAGACTGACGCGATTGGAAGGGGAGTCTCCTTACTATTTTGTTTGCCGCGGATAGCGAATATGTATCTGGAGTACGTCTCTTTTCCCAGTCTCAGTTCCCTGCCCACATTTCGCTAAAAGCGAGTAAAGCGAGCGATTTTATACTGGGAACGTTTGACGAATGGTAGTCCTCATCCAAAAATTGACCATGGACGAAGACGGTACGGTACGTCTCTCTTTTCTTTTCTCTTG
Organism: Armillaria borealis; assembly: GCA_030435635.1. Taxonomy (NCBI): domain Eukaryota; kingdom Fungi; phylum Basidiomycota; class Agaricomycetes; order Agaricales; family Physalacriaceae; genus Armillaria; species Armillaria borealis. The sequence goes on along the minus strand of JAUEPT010000080.1, from coordinate 14,386 downwards.
ACTCCTCTTTCAGAATTGCTTTCTGGAATATCATTACACCAAGCATCCCCTCTATTCTCATCCTTGTTGTACTTCCGTGCGTATGTCACTTAGATCCGCAATCTCCGGTGTATGGATCCAGGCAAGATATGGGATATTGGGAGTAGGCGTGAATGTCCTCTGAGGCGGACGAGTTGGTGGAATCAGCTCAATTCGGCATGCTTGGTATGGCCTATTCCTCTTTGTTCATCGGAAGCTGACCCTTTGATATAGACCGGAGTGTTCGAGCGATGGCAATCTCAACTGTGACATCGGTTTCTATGAACCTGAGACTGATTTACCAAGAGTTGATATTTTACTATCTTTGGTCGAGGCGATTATATATTCCTCCTCAAGTTCATCAGGTGGGCACGGCGCATTCCTCGTTCCATGTTGTACCTATTAATGGAGTGGATCCTGTGCTACGATAGCTAATGTACTTTGTGTCACAGGCTAGCAAGAGGATAGATATAGCCTACTACTACGACTGTGTCGGAGCTGGTTGATAATCTTAAGTCATCTACAATCACCACGAGACCCGTGGCTATTCCAGGACAGTTGTTTTCTGAGATGATTCTTCGTCAAGAGGAGAGTGATTTGCGGGATTACGAGCATCAGATGTCGGAGGTCTCCCTCGAATCAAGGTGATTGTGTTCAATGCTTTCTTTGTCAGATGCGGAGTACGTGTTGCTTCTATTGAGTATGCTGCTGCGCAGCGAATTTCCTGCGGTGATTATAATAGTCTTCTTGAAATGCCGTTCGTCCTTTCAATACATGACGAGTTTTTGCTGTGTTACTGTATGCTATATGATGAGAGGGATGGTTTCTGTCCCAGGTCAACGGACTCGCTCATCATTTTACTTTTGCTCAGACTTCCTTGATGGCCATTCAGACCAATATTCCTCCAGATCTCACCGACATCGAGAGGGCTTTCATATTCCAAATCCTTGATGCTGAATTGAATGCAAAGATACTCTACGCTCTATTGCATGGTATGTGTGTTCATTTGTACAGATAATACAGGCGTCTAACTGTAGGCTGCACATAGGCATATATACAGGCATCATTGCTGTCATACTGTGGACTATCTGTGAGGGGGAACTTCCCTGCCATTTTGTCTAAGCTGAAGTGATGGTGAAGTTACAAGCCGGTCTCAGCCAGTCCGTCAAGTCATGGCCATTGTCTTAACCCTCCTTTATATCGTGACCACCATCAACTTTGCCTTTGGTTGGCTGTACATCCACTTAATATTCGTCAACAATGGACAGAGTCTTTGGACAAAGTATCTGTCTTATAGTGATTCCAGTGGTGCATTAATGACTGTGGGGTCTGGTGCCACAGCTGCTGTCTGTACCATCCTTGCAGACTCCACTATAGTGCGTGACACTTCACTGGGAATTTCTACCACAGGTTCAAGCTGACATCTAAACTGTAGATTTGGCGTTGTTGGACGATCTGGGGACGGTGGTGGCCAATCATTCTCCTTCCTGTCCTTTTTCTTGTTTCTGGAATTGGTGAGCTCACACAAGCCTCTCAGTTAGCTGATTCACTTAAGCCTTAGTTCAGTGTGCAAAATCATTGTTATCATCAAAGTATGTGGCCCTTCAAATGAATATGTCATTGGGACCATACTTTATTCATCCTTCATCGTTGCTACAACCTCATGGTGCACCTTGCTTATCATCTACCGTATTGTCACTGTTGCACGAGCAGGAAGCGATGTAGGAGGTGGACTCAGAACTTACCGCCATGTTATTGAGCTCCTGGTTGAATCATCAACTTCTTATTCCATATTCTTTATTTTATATGTAGTCTTCTATACCCGCAATGATGTTACATCTTATTACTTCGATGTACTATGTGCAATTGCAAGGGTATGCTCATATTCTTTCCCTCAGAATCCCTGGCCTTTGCGTTTACCATACATCATATAGGGAATTGCACCAACACTCCTCATCGGACGCATTGTGGCAGGTCATGCTCGCCCAGATGACTCTTGGCAGGGAAGCACGGTATCAGGCTCGCTTCACTTCAGGTCACGCTCCAGGAGCCAGAACTCTCAGCAGGACTCTTCCATGGTGAGTGAGGAACTCAAAGGCTTGCGTGACCATTGCATGTTGACTGGCAGCCAGGATGATATTGGGATTGAGAATGGCATCCGTGAGGATGATCCCATTGCCCAGCTGGAGGATGGTCATTGTGATAACAAGGAAGTTGACAATCATGGGGATGACCTCGAGGATACTAGACCGGAGGACGATCCCAACGCAATAATCGTATGAGCCATCAAATTGGCTAACGAGTTTCTGACCCGTACCATCTACGAGAACTTTCTCCACCTATGACAAAATAAAATTTCCTAGAGCCGTTGTTCGCGCGATGGGGAGTAAACATAGACCAGTTATAACGTCAAAGAAGACAAGGAAGACCAGACATAGCTATACGCAGCTATCATGAGCTATCCATGAGGTACTCGCTGATCGTTGGTATTTCCTCGAAAACGAGCGATCCCTGCTGATCCTTTAATCATCGCATACTCCGCTTCTCGTCCATGAAATACGTATACGCCCTCCGCAAATCCTCCACGCCAATTTGTTCCGCCTTTCGTTTCCTCGCCAGCATCTGGGCGCATGATATAAGATTGAGCGAGTACCGCAGTGTCGTTTGCATGGCCATAGATGTCAGAACACTCGTAGCGTCCGCTGTAAGGGTGACATCCTCTTCTTGGCATCTGTGCTCTCGTCAGACCTGCGCGTAAAAGTGAGATTGCATTTCCGTACCGTATTTGTATGATTTGCTCGAAATCTTCTTCGCTGTACGGTTTGGTGCTGACGATGAGGACACGATCGAGAAGGTCCACGGGTAACCCGTGAGGACTGCGGAAAGTGGTTCCTCGAATACGAGCCATGCCTCGGTTAGAAGCCATAATGACCAAAGGAGCGAGATCATTTCCCAAAGCACGGTTCAAGAATGAGAAGCATTCAATGTCGAGCATGTGAACCTCGTCGATGAAGAGGACCTATATGATCCTCTTGTTAGCATACAACATTTTGATCGAAGAAGTACACGTACACCAGGAATGATCTCGGCCTTGCCCTCCTCGCACCATTCCGCGACCTTGCCTGACTTGCTTTTACCCGTGTCGCCGGCGAACAGAACTAGGAAACTCTCTGTCCCACTATTGATGACATCTATCTCGTGCGAGGACACCGTATGCACGACCTTCCTCCGTTGTTGTGTTTCACCTTCCGGGTATTGAACGAATTCAGTCTACGCATTATTAGTCAGTCCAACGATCTTACTGAAGAAATAGAACATACATCGGCGCCCATAGCATTATAACCTCTCGACCGTGTCAACGAACGACCGAGTTCAGTGATTTTACCAGACGTCTCCTGCTAGGACTTTTTCTGTCGAGAGAGCGTAAATCATTTTCGTCCCCAAGTCATAAATAATCACCATGTCGGTAGTTTTGATAGTCACTGTTCCAGTTTTCGTAGCCTAGAAAGCAATATCTGTCAGCACTGCCAAAACTTTATTGACAGAAGATTTTGCGCGTACTGCAGCGAGCCTCTGGTCAATTTGAATCTCGATGACCTCTCCTTCGACGAGTTCTGTCTCTTCCTTGATACGAATACCGACGTTTCGTCAGAAAGCCTGCGTCAAAGCCTTCGTCTTCGACATCGATAGCGAGAACATTTCGTTGGCGGCGGTCGTGGTGAAGGGAACGTCTAGACCCAGCGTCTGCGCTATACCTGTGAGCATTCAGGGCAAAGTAAGTAGCAGAAGATACTAGAGACGCACCCAAGTCTTACCCGTCAACGATGGCAAAGCAGACAATATCACTCGTCCTGCTATCCTCCCTTCCTGCACCATCTTGAGAATCATACCAGCAGCCTTCCTAGCCCTGGCTTGTCCGGCCATCCCCTGCGAATTAGCCGTTGGCTCCAGCCGGTCGTCGAGTCCCAGCCCGTGGATATGCGAATGGACGCCTACAAATCCTGGTAAGAAATTTCCCAAACGACGAAGCGCGTCGAGCATCCCAACCTATGCGCTCCGGTCCATCTTGGTGATATCCCAAAGTCCGCACGTCCCTGCCGTGATCTGGCCAGCTTGTACATAGGTGAGCGGTTCATATCAAGGACATGAATAGGTGCATACCATGATGGAGAAGTAAGTGCTGTCGCGTCATAGAAGTAGAAGCCGAGTAAATCAAGCAAGGAAAAACAGAAGTCTGGCCGATTACATGAGGCTTCACCTCGACTTGGTTTTAGAGCCCGAGAACGTGGTTATATCGAGCAATGGTTGAAGGATTTGAAAGGTGTTCCGTTCACTTTTAAATAAGGATGATCGACGCGGCTTTGTTTTCGTCGAGAACCGATTCACCAAACGACTCTGGAACGGTCAGTGCTAGCGGCCTCAGGGGAGACTACATCCGTAACAGGCCGGGGGAATGACTTTCGAGGTTCCCTGGATAGTACCAGCGTGAATTTACGATGCAGAGATAAAGAAATAAACGAACGTTCGCATGGCTCATATATCCCCACCGCTCTTATCCAGCCTTCTCATCGCCCACATTCCGTCCGTCTATTAATCCAATGATTCGTACTGTTGGTCGCTCTCTCCATCCATTTCATGCTGACGCAGACCTCGAAGTCGTCGTGCGCACACCAAGAAGATTCGCCATGCCGATACCGAAATTTTACCTGGGGACCCTAGCTTGGCTCTAGATATAGCAAGCGAGGCCTTGCGCGGAGACGTGATTGTGGATGAGCATTTGAAGACGACAATATGGCAGCAGGAGGGATGCGCGGATTAACGCAAATGCGCGAAGTCAGCATGGTCAGGATCCCACCGTACTAGATTGGAAGAGTGAGGAGTGAGGAGCGAAAAAAGACGAAAAGCTCCTGTGCCTACGATGCTGAATCTGGAATAAAGTCTATTAATTTGTTCAAGCTGACGACTACTTGATTTTCCCAGTTTTCTTGTAGACAGAAAGAACTTTTGATTTGTGGATTGAGTACTGCATTCGTTGAGTCAAGGATTATTCGAGCGAGCAAAGAAGGAGGACGTAGTGGGGAAGGAACCCAAGAAGCATGACGTCATCTGGACCACGCGCCTTGATGCTTGATCGTTGATTCGTTTCCTCGGCATCTGTCTCATCTCTTCCTGATCTCTACTTTCTTCACCTTCCCCCTACACACTGATTGGCCCCACCTCCCGTCAGCACTATGAAGGCAACCAATGGATCAAGAACGACTCTGACAAGAACTGGCCTGGCGTCATTATGCTTGCATGGAATTCGGGGGCACAAACCCAAGGCAGAGAAGAGCCTGAAAGAAATCATGCGGGATTTAGTTTTCGAGGAGATTGGTATGCGCATCCCTTGGTACACTGCTCTTGGTTTCACTGATGACTTTACCGACGAGGTCCCTTGATCTGCCACAAATCGATAAGGTACTTCTCCCGTCACTCTGCACATTCCAGACGCGAGAGCTGACCCGCAGGTTATAAATTCTATGAATGGGAACGGCTTTATGACAAGCATTCGTCCTCGAGTTTGCCAACGCAATGTGATCTGATGGTTGCTTAAACGATTTGTGTGTTTCCTCACCACTTCATTATCAACTACGACAGTGTACATATGTCAATTGGGAATGATCCGGTGAGCTGATCAATAATGACTGTTGTATCCAAAACTCAAGTTACTTTCGATGAAGGACAGAGCACCCCAGGATTGGTCTCTATGGATTACTCTATGGATTACCTTTTTGTTCGCCTTGTGCTGACTTAGCTGCTGCAATCAATGTTATTCAGCAATGATACCTAGGACCATAACCTATCGGACCCAATTCCCCTCAGCATCTTCGAACCTGCAAGTGACACTTCCAATCGAACATCAATTGACGTCGGCGAAAGATCGCTACTTATATCGTCTCCAACACTTCGGCGGCACCTCGAGGCAACACAAGACACATTAGCCCTGCATCGAACAGACAAGTTACTTGCATTCGTACTATTTATCAGTGACCGTGAGCTTTTCTCTTGGATAGTATGCTCGGCCTACTAATTATGTTTTTTTAAGCCAAATTCATCTCCGCAGGAAGGAGATGTATGCACAGCCGATCATACACGATGATTGTTGGATTCACACACGACTGGTTCCCATCGGTAAATGCATTCACGTGGAGCGATGACAAGTCGTATCTTTACCAGTCCAATAACGTTCCTGCTCTGTGTAAATTATTCGTTGTTTCAATGGAACACTGGCTTCAATCACGGCTAATTTTTTCGTTACCTGGCAGGATAACCCGAGCTGAGTTTTGCGACGCTCGAGACGAATGCTAAGGATGGTGTTGATTCAAGAGAGCAGGTAAGCGCCCGAGGCACCTGACAACTGCTGTCAAATGGTAGGCACCGTGGTCGTTAATAGGTTTGAGCTGTGAATTGTGGTGCCTCAAGGCGAACACCTTTTCACTTGGTACTCCCTTCACTTCTGAGCCAGGAAATAGTATGTGTCATTTATTGCCTTCATATCGAGTACTCATTGCGATGACAAGAATACCGTCTAAGGTCGAATACTAATCACTTTGCGACGGGGTGATGAGCGACTGGGATGATGATGAGGTGAACGACTCGGATGATGATGAAGTGGACACCTGGGATGAAATGGACCTCTGGGATGCAGTGGGTGTCTGGGATGAAGTGAACGACTCGGATGATGATGAAGAGAGCGACTCAGATACTGACGATGAAGAGGTAACTCAGCCGGCAAACGAGCAGGAGGGAGATCAGCATCCCGAGGTCACCGTCTCTGCCTTCACTGAGACTGACCAAGATGGAGAGGAATTGATAACATATTATAAGCCTCTCCCTCTTCCCGAGGTTACCATCTCTGCTTTCACTGAGACGGGCATTGCGGAACCGTCGATCATTGTTCCGTTGCAACGAGCGTACACTGGCAGATATCCCGTGATATCATCCCGCCTTGCTGACACTCCCTCCGCTACCCTCGGCGTTCAAGGCCTCTCAGATCAACTTAACACCATGCTCGGAACGTCATACACCCTAGACAACCAATTCCTGTCCTCCCTGCTTGAAGACTTTATCACAATCGACTACGACTTTGGCTTGATATATGGCTGCCTTCGCGGAATGTGGTACATCAACGATTGGAGCACCCTACAAGATGTACTTGGCAGAAGGCGAGATAAGGACTGGGAGGAGCGACGAGATGCACTCATTGGTAACCGGATCGTCAATCCAAATTTACGACCTCGACATGTCTGGGATCTGTGTAGCAATCGGGTGGTGCCATTGTGGACCATGGTCAATGAGCGCAAATACCACATGCGGTCACCGTGGCCTCAACCAATATCACATGCATGGGTGGACGAGAAGGATCGCGCCGTTGTGTGGACGCCCATCAACGGATACCAATGGCCCGTTCCCATCCCAAAAGATGCTGACCTCAACCTGATCCGCATCGAGATGCTCAATCTCGGACTAGAGTATGCATGGTTGGACGTTCTTTGTTTGAGACAGGTAGGCGGACCAGAGGAGGACTTGCGTATAGAGGAGTGGAAGGTGGACGTGCCCACCATCGGGGCAGTGTATCAAAACGGGGGTGATGTGGTGTGTTACTTGAGTGGGCTGGGTCGGCCTTTGAGGTTGAAGGAGGGCGACTTGGAGAGTGATCGGTGTTGGTTTAGACGTGCTTGGACACTACAGGAGTATGGGAGCAGGAGGACAATTGCTGGGGACACGCCAGATGGACAACTGCATGTCAAGCTTACTGACGGGACACTTGAGACTGGACTGCTGCTCAACTTCAAAAGGCCTCAGCAGTCTATGTCGTTCTTTGGGGTGCTGAAGGAGATGCAGAGACGGGTGTCGACGAACCCAGTGGACAAAATTGCGGGACTGGCATATCTGATGCATTGCAAGACGATACCAGCATATTATGAGAGTCAATCTCTCGAGGAGGCATGGACAGCACTTGTGAATTCAATGGACGAGCTGTATCGGGGGTGTTTGTTCTCATTGTGTCCTGAACCAGGAAATGCTGGCAAGAAATGGAGGCCATCGTGGGACCAGGTTATGATGAAGCCTCCGCCCGCAAATGATCTTCTACTTAGTAACATCGAAGTTGATCGGGATGAGACAAGGGATGAAGACTTGGCTAATTATGCGGATTGCATTGAAGGGTTGGTGCGGGGGTTGGCTGTTGTGGAAGAGAAGTCACCGTCGCTGGCGTCCTGGGGCACTATTCGACTTGGAGAATTGATTGTCAAAGACAAGGATGGGATAGAACATGGATTTGAGATCATCGCCACCCACACGTACCCGATACCCGAAGACACTTACACACTGATTGATGCTCGCAGTGACGTTTTTTGTCCAAGCTATGGTTGGATTGTTGGGCGAAGTCTGCCAGGGGGAAAGTTTGAGAAAGTGTCAGTGCTGGAGATTTCTAAAACAGAACATGACAGGTTAGAGGATCTGTGTATTGATGAAGAGCATGCATATAATCTTATTTGAGCGAGTACACATTACCCAGTAGCACTTTTTCACTCGAGTAGCTATCATGCATATCTAGTGGTGGCAAAGTTCACTTCTCTTACAAGGAGCTCATGCAGCCGATGTCGGCGTACAGGTATGAAGGTCAAAAACCCCGGGCCGAACTATGCTACAAGGTATAGTAGTTCTTTATACATTCATAGAAAATTAAACAAGGGAGGAACGGAGAAGTGTAAGGAGTGATGTGAAAATATCTCGGCGAGAGGAGTCAACTCAGCACCGCAAGACTTGGAACGTCCTACCATAGCATCTTGCATATTCTCCGTAGTTTTGATCCCAATCTCTGCCAGAAAGTAGTCGTGCAGCCGGTGAGCGGGAAGACGGCTCTCATTGGGAAGACCCTCGACCAAGAATTTCACGTAAAAGTCCTTCCCAGTAGACTGTCGACACTTGAGAACACACCGATTGCATTTGCCGTCTCAAGACCGATATACTCGACCCAGGATACATGACCAGATAGTATCTGTGTTCCTTCCCTTCGCAATACTGCACACCCATGATGATAACTATATAGCTAGCAACGGGGATTGATCATGCTGTATCTTTCGAAGCCACAAGAACTTGAACAGTTCCACTCTCAAACAGACGCTGGACGATCCGCTTGTTGGAAATAGCCGATGCCCTTCTTTAACGTCTCCTACAATCCTTTGTCCCGCAAATAGTCGAGATGAACCTGTATATCTGTTGAGGAACCTGTCTAATTTGTCATCCGCAGAGCAGTGGATGAGACGACATTATTTTTGTGAGGGAACAAAGACGAAGACAGGTTTTGTGGGTGCGTATTCGACGATGGTCATGAGGGAAGGGAAATGCGGTATTGTAGATGTCCTTCGGCAGGATGAGATCGGTATTGAGAGTAGTATCTGTGAGGAACACTTCGAGGATAGACCGGGGGACGATTCTAATGCAATAGTTGCATAAGGCTTCCGACCTGTCGCATCTACGAGTGCTTTGACAAAATATGAAGTTCCATTTTTGCCGACACGTAAAGCAGCCATCTTACTCAAATCGTTGGGTTCGAAAATTCCCTAGAGCTGTCGTTCGCGCAGCAGGGAGTAAACAATGACTGGTCATATCATAGAAGACAACAAACACCAAGATATACGCAGCTATGAGCTATCCACGAGGTACTCGCTGGTCGTTGGTATTTCCTCGAAAACGAGTGATCCCTGCTGCTCCTTCAACCATTGAACACTTCGCTTCTCGTCCATGAAATACGTATACGCCCTCCGCAAATCCTCCACGCCAACTTGCTCTGCTTTTCGTTTCCTCGCCAGCATCTGGGCGCATGATATAAGATTGAGCGAGTACCGCAGTGTCGTTTGCATGGCCATAGATGTCAGGACGCTCGTAGCGTCCGCCGTGAGGGTGACATCCTCTTCTTGGCACCTGCGCTTTCGTCAGACATGTACGTAAAAGGAGACGTAACTTGCATTTCCGTACCGTATTTGTATGATTTGCTCAATGTCTTCTTCGCTGTACGGCTTGGTGCTGACGATGAGGACACGATCGAGAAGGTCCACAGGTAACCCGTGAGGACTGCGGAAAGTGGTTCCTCGAATACGAGCCATGCCTCGATTAGAAGCCATGATGACCAAAGGAGCCAGATCATTTTCCAAGGCACGGTTCAAGAACGAGAAGCATTCAATGTCGAGCATGTGAACTTCGTCGATGAAGAGGACCTATATGACTCCCTTGTTAGTACACACATTTTGATTCAAGATGTGCACGTACACCAGGAATGATCTCGGCTTTGCCCTCTTCGCGCCATTCCGCGACCTTGGTGTTGATCTGATTCCGTAGCTCTGGCTTGATTTCACCCGTGTCGCCTGCGAACAGAGCCAGGAAACCCTGCGTCCTGCTGTTGATGACATCTATCTCGTGCAAAGACACCGTATGCACGACCTCCCGCCGTTTTTGTATTTCACCTTCAGGGCATTGAACAAATTTAGTCTACGAATTGTTAGTCAGTCCAACGATCTTTGCCGAAAACAGAACATACATCAGCGCCCATAGCATCGTAATCTCTCGACCGTGCGAACGAGCGACCGAGTTTGGTGATTTTACCAGACGTCTTGTCGATGGTAATGACGTCTCCTGCTAGGACTTTCTCCTTCGAGAGAGCGTCAATCATTTTAGTACCCAAGTCATAGATAGTCTCCATGTCGGTGGTTTTGATAGTTAGTTTTCCAGTTTTTGTAGCCTGCAAAGCGAAATCTGTCAGCACTAAAGCTTTATTGACTGAAAGTTTCGTGCATACTCCAGTCAGACTCCGGTCGATTTGAATCTCGACAACCTCTCCTTCGACAAGTTCTGTCTCTTCCTTGATGCGTATACCGATGCTGCGTCGGAATGCTTGCGTCAAAGCCTCCGTCTTTGACATTGATAGCGAAAAGACCTCGCTGGCGGCAATCATGGTGAAGGGTACGTCTGGACCGAGCGTCTGCGCCATACCTGTCGCGCATTCAAGGAAAAGTCGGTAGCAGAAGACATTAGAGACGCACCCAATGCAATAGCAGTCTTCCCCGTCGAAGGAGGCCCAGCAAATAACATCGCTCGTCCAGCTATCCGACCTTCCTGCACCATTTTGAGAATCATCCCAGCAGCCTTCCTGGCCTTGGCCTGCCCGACCATTCCCTGCGAATTGGCCCTTGGCTCTAACCGGTCGTCGAGTCCCAGCCCGTGGATATGCGAATGGACGCCTACAAATCCTAGTGAGAAATTTCCCCAACAACGCGTCGAATATCCCGACCTATGCGCTCCATCTTGGTGATATCCCGGAGTTCGGACGTTCCTGTCGTGATTTGGGTAGCCTGTACAGAGGTGAGCGGTTCATTTCAATGGTAGGAATGGGTGCATACCATGATGGAAAAGTGCAAGTGCCGTCGCGTCTTTGTTTGCAGAAAACATGTGTGCCAAACAGTGCTCAATTTCTCGCTTCACCTCCTCCTTCAAGGTCCACCTCGAGTACTTGGACGACCATCCATGTTTGCCTCGACAAGGGCGAGCAATGGGCTACTACGAACGCTGCTGACGGCCCCTGCTCCTACCCTCTGTCGCACTACTCTATGGACTCAACGTAGTGCGTACGCTACTGTTGTCGACAAAGTCACCGCCGCAGCGAAAAAAAAAGAGAGGGATGCCTTCGTTCAAACATCTTCGTCGCTTTTCAAGACGTACAAACCCATTACGCCCGGTACTCGTCACCTCCGACGACCCTTAACACCAGACCTGTATGAAGGACGACCCGTACGGGCCCTTACAGTCGCAAAACGCAAAAACGGCGGTCGCAACAGGACAGGCCGGATCACCTGCCGACACCGCGGAGGAGGGCACAAGCAGCGGATACGCCTGCTCGACTTTCGGCGCAAGCAGCCGGGTGTGCACGACGTAGTCCGTGTCGAATACGACCCGGGCCGTTCCTCCCACATTGCGCTGCTGAAGAATCGCGACCCCGCTGCGGAGGGGAAGGCAAAGTGGAGCTATATCCTGGCGACGGATGGGATGCGAGCTGGGGACACGGTGCAGAGCTTCAGGTCGGGGATTCCGGATGGACTTGTCCCAGGGTTCGACCTCGAGGCGCTCAACAAGAAAAAGCCAGAGGGAGCCTCGGAGGAGGAAGCAGCCGCCTACGAGTCTTCTCAGTCGCTTGCACTTGGTGTCTTCCGTTCCATGACCCTCAAGTCGGGCAACGTTCTTCCCTTGCGACTTATTCCCCCCGGTACCATTATCCATAATATCACACTCTCACCTCAAGGACCTGCCATCCTTGTGCGCTCTGCGGGTACATCTGGGCAGGTCATGGCCCACGAAGACTCAGGCAGGTACACCCAGGTTCGCTTACAGAGCGGTGAAGTGCGCAAGGTTCTGCAGGATTGCTGCGCGACGATTGGAAAGGTGTCGAATCCCCTTTGGAAGCACAGGAGTCTCGGAAAGGCCGGGAGGCGGCGTTGGCTGGGCTGGAGGCCAGAGGTCCGTGGTGTTGCGATGAACAAGTATGTCTTTTCAATTTAACACGTGTATATTGTACTGACTTGATCTCCAGATCTGACCATCCTCACGGTGGTGGACGTGGAAAATCAAAATCGAACAAGCATCCCGTCTCAATATGGGGCTGGGGTACAAAGGGTACGAGGACGAGGAAGCCGGGTCCCAAAGGTCCGAAGAACAGTAACAAGATGGTCATACGCGAGCGCCCGAGAGGCGTCGAGAAACGGGGCGCTGTATAATAGAAGGAAAATTCTATTTGACTCCCTGGGCAATAGTCGCATAAGCCGCTCCCCTTTAGGTGCAGGTATGGCAGCAGAGACGTTATTTCGATCACCACCATCGCATCATGTCCATGTTCAAGGCCCTGGACACTCTCCATACCGATTATGATGGCCTAGAATACTATTCTTTCTCCTCTGTTGAATGGATAAGCGGTTGTTTAAGTTTTTGGCAAATTTCTTTGTCACCGTTATTTCCAGTCTGCTGGACTGACCAGGTGTTACAGTCATGTTCGAATTCCAGGCCAGGCCCACAGTCGTACACAAACGTCGCAGACTAATGGATCTCACATCATGGAGTCGATGGTCGTTAGCTCACCGTTCATTTTTGATAGCCACGCTGCATCCTTCTCTCGTTCTAATAATGTGAAGGAAAAGGTCATTATTGGGATAGGTAAGTAGCTTCACTAATCTATTGACTCCTACCATGACAGATTTCCCTCATGCTACGTGTGTCGTGTATCAATTTCGTCAAGTCCAATGAATCACGCCAAGTACATCTAAGGATTTAGCAAAATACGAGGGCGTTCTTGCTACCTTGAACTCCGACCTGGCAGGGCAGACAATTGCTGGTGGTACTCCCGGGGAGCCAAGTAGACATAGCCATAATAGAATCCTGAAATTTTATTATGCTAGTCCATCCATCAGAATCAGACCTAGAACACTCATTGAGGTCCAGAATAATTTACCTGGTTACTCTTCCTCTTCCTCTTCTCCTTCTCCTTCGTCTTCTGCCTTCAATGTTTTCTTCATCTCCTTGTTCAACTCTGCCTTTCCTACTGCATCTCTCCAGGCCGTGAGTTCGTCGCCAACCTGGTTCCTTGCCAACTGTATGGCATCCTTCAGTGCGGCGTAGTAAGCCTTCTGTCCATCTGCGGGTGTCTTTTTGAGGTTGAATGTCGCATGCTTGGATTCTACCAGCGTAGGTGCATCCACCTCTTCAGGCGGGTTGAGATCGTAACTAACGGTGATGGAGGTTGACATGAAAGCGTTATTTACGTTTGCTGTGCACCGTCGTCTAGAACAAGAAGAAACTCAAGTTGTGATTAGGAAAAAGACAGGCATTATTGCTGTAAGCATCAGTAGTCTACGCGTCTAAATCTATATTGCCCACCGAATCTTGAAGAGCTTATAGCCTCCTTCATCAGCTCTCCCGACACCTCCCTGCCTGCCGATGGTTTTCTTCTCCAAAACCACCAGCCCAGATGCCGTCTCAAACTCGGGAAAAACAGCCTCGACTGTATGGTCCATACCCTCATGTCTTCCCGTCGAACGGAGCGGAATCATGAGCCAGAACATCCCGTTCGGCGCCAGAAGCTGCTCAACACATCCTTTGATCCATTCCGCATGCTTGACATGGTAAATCACGTCGGCGGCCAGGATGATATCAAACGGCTTATCCATAGGATGGCTAAAGTCCGGGGACTCCAGTCAAATCGGTGAACATCGATTAGAGACGACGAGCAGGGAAAATTGGTCTGTACGTTGGCACTGAGATTGGCGAGAACGTTTGGGTGGTA